>JAQGCN010000212.1:0-33288 GCA_034699725.1 Friesea truncata
ATCAATAGTCATTTTGCAGGCTTCTTCTTCTATTCCCATCAGACCTTTCTAAACAGGTTTTCCATGATTTGACCATGGTCGTCTCGTATTTTCGTCCAAGTCATCATACAATATTTACTACAATTCGACCCATATCCTACAACTGGTTTTTGCTATTTAATTACATAATCAGTTTGAAAATGGTGATCATGAGATGAAAACTTCATCATGACAAAAAAAGAAGCCTATAAAAAATGAAGCTGAAATCTTTAGTGATGATGATTATAAGCGCTGTTATAATATTTGATGAAAATTATTTATGCGAGTTGTCTAAAAAGAATAGAGATTCATTTCTTTCATTAAGAGCTTCTCACACAACGGCATTGACTTAATGAGAGATAAGCGGGATTAAGTGGAACACCGCAAATGTTTCCACAAAGACTAGAAGAGTCCACTACCCTTCATCTAAAAATGCTTAGAGTAGAATTAAAATCAGACACGTCTAAATTGACATCTTTTGAACTGTGCTCTTTTAGATGATCTTCTTCTCTCTATAGTGATGTGGTACAATTAAATATTACACTGGAAAAGGGATTTATTATATGATCCCAAATGGAAATCTTATGACGCAGAGACATTATATTTTGATAAGAATTATTGCTGCTACTGCTTTATTCCAGTAGAAGAGGCGAGGTAGTGAAGGATTCAAGATCATTTTTAGGAAGTGCTAATTTTTCATAACCATGGAAATGGAAATGTCGGACAATGGGACCAAGAAAGGGACCTTTTACGTTGTGAATAAAGCCCCGGTATGACAAAAAAAAATATTAAAATCTTAAGATAATTTTTATACCATTTTTGTAAGGCCGCTGGAGCTACAAGACATGCAATTAAAAACTTTATCTACAATCCCGAAGATGGATCAATCTGTGGCCGGACACCTATGAGCTGGTGTATGCTTATGAAATATTTCATACTTTTAAAAATATTAATATTAAATTAATTATGATTTTTAGTCAAAATCACAGCATTTTATTTAGTATTCTTCACATGCCTTGGTCTCTTCTCCGTTGCAATGTATGGAATATTTCACAAGCTAACAATTAAAGAAGATCGTCCAAGATGGACATTGGGGAGTAGCCTTATTGGTGAAAATCCAGGATGTGGATTTCGACCAATGCCTGATCAGGATAAGAATTCCGAATCTACTCTTATTTGGATCAATGCTAAACACGATGAAGAATCGTCATATTGGGCAAAGGAATTGAGCACTTTTTTGCACAAAAGTAAAAAAAATATTATAGTTCGAGTTCTCTTGTTTCAAATATTGAATTTTAATTTTAGACTATGCGAATAAGACGGGAAAAACTTGTACGTACGGAGGAGAGAAAGCAGATAAAGAGAAAGCTTGTGATGTTGATTTTGCTGATATTGAAGCTTGCAATGAAAAAAATGGGTATGGTTACTACACTGGAAAAGTGGGTACAGCTACACCTTGTGTCCTTTTGAAATTAAATAGGGTAAGCAATTAATAAAGTTGACATGGGTCATCATGTCTCTCAGTGCAACAACTTTCAATGTTAATAGTTTAACTTTATAATTTTCAAAAGATATTTGACTGGATACCAGAATATTACAACGAGTCGAATGGACTCCCGAAAGAAATGCCAGACAAACTTCAAACCAAAATTAAAAATTTAGTAGTTTCTCAATCAAATGAGGTGAGCATAATCTTGAACTTTCTAAATGACAATATTTCCAATTTAAATGTTGTCACTCTGCTGTAATAGCTCCAAACAATTTGGATAACATGCCGAGGTGAGTCTCCAGCCGATCGTGAGCATCTTCAGGAAGGTGGATTTGAATACTATACACCCGGTAGAAAAGGATTCGAAAATGATTATGGGATGATTCCTATTTACTATTTCCCATTTTCTAAACAAAAGGATTATCAATCACCATTCATATTTGTCAGATTTCCTAAACTCATGCGTAAGTCCTACACCTTTTACTTTTATTTTAAAATTGTAGAATTACAAAGTAAGTTTGTAGTTCTTATGATAAAATACTTCTGCTATTTATTTATTTCTGGTCCATATTTTTTTAGGTAACATTCTAATTCAAGTAGAATGCAGAGCTTGGGCCCAGAATCTTAAATACGATCGTCAGTTTCGCCTTGGTTCTGGAACTCATTTTGAACTGATGCTGGATTGAGAATTTTTAATTTTCAAAGTTTAATAAAAATTTTGTGTAGTCACTTTGTAAAGTTACCTTCATCCCCCACCCCCTCCCTCATACTTCATCCCTCTCTTACATTATTTACAAAAACAGATTAAACTCAACATCTTAAAACAACAATACAAGTTATAGTATAATTGTATAATAATAATTATTCTTAAAAGTCAAGTAAATTCTGTATTCACCACTTTAGCACATTAAGTGCTGACTGTTCACAATTCCAGAAAAAAAATACGATGGTTGTTGACTTTTAAAGTGTTACGATTGAATAGAGATTTGGTTTGTAAAGCAGTTAAGATGAATGATGGATTTGTTTTGATTTCATTTATTTACAAAAGGAATTATCAATAATTATTATCTCAGCGTTTATATTTTGCTTATATCGCTTGCAAAAAAATTATGGAGAGAAGCATCGTCTTGATTCACAACTATTATTGGCTCCTTCAATTCGCTTCTTGAGTTTTTCAATAACAATCGCTTGCTTATTAAATGATGAATTAAGGGTTCCTTTCTGACGCTCCAATTCAGTGATGCGCTGCGATTGTTCTTCAATTTTTTGCTTTGATTCACCACCAGCTTCACGAAGTTGTAGACCCAATGATTTATTTTGATTTTTCAATCGTTCCTAAAAATGAAATAAAGTTAGAATTTCGAGTATCAAATTTCTGCAATATTTTCTCACATTCTCTTCCATTGCTCGATGAAGTCGAGCTTCCATACTTTGATTGCTTGAACTCTGAATTCTGTTCTCACGTTTTAAGTCTTCAATCTGTTTCTTTGTCAATGCTAGAGCATTCTCCTTATGAACGAGATTACTTTTAGCGTCCATTGCGTTCTTTGCATGCTTTTCCACAGTATTTTGAAGTGAACTGATTGTTTTGAGCAATTTGTCACGATCTTCTTCCAAATATTTGACACGACCCTCCAATACAGTATTTTCTTGCATTTTTTGACGATATTGAATATGAAGATCTGCTAGACGCTCTTCATGATTAACAAGTTTTGATTGAAGTTGTTCAATGACGGATTCTGTAGCTCGTTGTAATCGACCAGGTTTCTTAATTTCAAGATTGACAACAGCAGTCGCAGTATTCTTGTTTTTTGATTTCTTACCAACAGAGAGCAATGTTAGGTTTTGACTCAAATGATCGATTTCATTATCATTCTGATCACCAAATTCATAAGGATTATATTCATATCCTGTGCTTTTTGAACTAAATCGATCGAGTTCACTTTCCGTTTCGGAGAGGTTGAATGAATCCCCTCCACCGTATAAGCTTTTACTTTTTCCATTTCCAAATTTTAGGATTCTTGATTTTGAAAATTCATCAATTCTTTCAATTAAATTTGAAGACTTTTGTTCGAGTTGATCGTTGAGACGTTCGTATTCCTCTTGTTTTAAGATAAATTTACTTTTAGTTGTTTTTCGGTCCAAATCCGAAAATTTCGATGATACAAAGCTCTCTTCAAAACTACTCATAATCGCTTTTCACTTTCTCCACTCGATTCAAAAAGTTATAAGCGTCACTTATCAAAATTTTCACTTCTTACTTTTCTCTGCTTTTGTTTTGACTTTCTTTTTTCCTCGTAACCTCCACTAAACCATGGTGATTATAATCACCTCAAAAATTATCGATCTACTGAAACTTATAATCAGTGGATCAATGGCCATGGCCAGCGGTGTAGTGATCCTCTATCATTTTTCTTTAATATAAATTCTATTAAAGATGTCTAATATAAAGGATAAAAGATTATTAAAGACCACAGTCAAGCAGTTGAACTGAAACTGAACACTTTTTCTAATATCGCTTTGAGTAATTTTAAATTAATTTTTCCAATGCTTGTTACAACATGCAAAAAAATCTCTCTTTAATAATTTTTTACGTAAATAATTTAATCTTCTCTTAAAGTATCTCTTCCATCTCTAAGTTTCATAAAGAGTCCATATCTGCACGCAAGATATTCCAATCTAAAAAAATGTTTTTTTAAAAAAAATTCTTGGATAAAAATGTTCCAGAATGCATATCAAATTTCTTACTTGGATGCTAAATATGGAAGATATGCATTACAATATGCATACGGAATTGTAGGAAACAAACCCATCCAACATTCTTCAATTTGATTTGCCATTGCTATCACCGACAATTCAGCACAGCGTTCCGCTGTCATCCTTCGATCAGTCTTTAATTGAGATTTACCGAATTTCTAAAACAAATTGATGAATTCAGCATTTTTAACATCATTCAATTCAAAAAACAAACCATCCCTGGTGTAGCAGTAAATGCTTCGTTTAGAAATCCAGAGAAAACCGGACCTGGTACTAAAATAGTGACGGAAATATTTTTTAATCGAACTTCGTTTCGTAATCCTTTAAAGTATCCCTAAAATCAAATTTGTTAATTTTTTAATATTTTAAAGTTTTAATGTATTTTCATTACTTGTATTGCATGTTTTGACCCAGTGTAAGATGCTGAATAAGGTGCACCCAATAGTCCAGATATACTTGAATTTACAACAATTTGTCCTCCCTTCCTCCTACTTAAAAAATATTTTACGAGTATTCTGTTCAAATTAATTAATGAAAACACATTGAGTTCAAATAATTCTTTATCAACTTCTAATTGAATTTCATGCCATTCTGCTCTTTGTGACCTCCCAGCGTTACTAATGAGGACATCAATCTGAATTATACAACAAACTAAATTAGGGTTCAATGACCTCACGTTAGATTTTTACTGTAGTCATTTCATAAATTACCTCACCAAAATGTTTAATAACTTTTTTAAAACAAAGCTCATGACTTGATAAGTCTGTCATATTAAATGGTAGTACCAAAATTTCAGCTTTCGGGTTAATTTCTATAAAAATTCTTTTGGCTCATGAAAATGTTAATCGATATTAAATATAAAATTACCGAGACAAAAATCTTTAACTCTTTCCAGTTCATTTAATCGTCTTGCTGAAATGACTAATTTGGCATTTGATTTTATGAGTTCTTTTGCAAGAGCCTCACCAATTCCACTTGAGGCCCCTGTGATCCATATTACTTTTCCATTAAAAACACCATCTTTATAACAACAGTATTAAAATTAGCGTGTAAACTTTATAAGCAACTAAATTATGTTATTTTTAAGCTTACGTGGACTTTTTCCAATTTTTGATGCAATCAGCGTAATCAAATCACAATCGGATATAAGGATAATTAGAAATAGGATGCAAATTAATACAAAAACACATTCTACAATAATTGTACACCATTCCATTCTAAACAGGCAAAACAGGCAAGGTAAAATAATAACTAATGAATCAAATTTTATGAACTCTTAACTTTCAAGTGGAATATAAAAGGCGGTGTGTTTCACATGACCTTGAGTTGACCGATTGGGATAAAGAATAAGTCAAAGCCAAAGCCAGTTTTTGTGTGCGAAAGGAATACATTAACACTTTATAAGATTACTCAAAAGTCCTAACTTTTAACGACTTTAACAAGCCTTCTTAAAAATTGAACTCAAAAATTAAGTAATTTAACTGCTAGTTTTACCAAAATGAACGTTCACACTACGTACGACTGCTAGACTTTCATTCATTTTATGGCGTTGTTCCGGGAGAATTCAAATCATTGTTTTTGTCATCGAATTTCGAGTAAAATGTTTTTAATTTTTTTGAAAAAATTTCACAGGAGGGTTGTTTTCATGTAAAGTCCATCATCGCTTTGCATAATTTGGTTGTTCATTATTAATAAAACTTCTCCATTCGATGACTCCTCTTAGTTCTGCTGCATTTGGGTATGGAATGGTTTGTTTATAATTCCGTGATAAACGTTCATTTTAATATGAGTCATTTGGATTATTATTATAGAACGACACAGCAGCGTAGTCTTAATCAAGTTACATTATCGATTGGACTTTAAAGTCATTATCATCTCACCGCAATCACTCGTGTCTTGTCTGTCTGGTGCAGTTAAAAAATCGATTTCAAGTTACTTTAATTCAGTTCCTTCCTTAAACGAAAGTGAGTTATTTATTACGTTTAATTCAGTTGTTTTATAAACAACAATTTATTTAATGACAACTGTTGTGATTTCATTAATTTCTAGCATTCTGCCATCATAATGAGTAGTAAGAGTAAAAAGCTTATGCGGAAAATTAGAGAACGAGAACGCACCACTTCAGAAGCTAGTTCATCATCATCTTCAGGACGAAGTAATAAAGAGAGCATTTAGGAGATTATTTGGTTTTTAATTTTATGATTTTTATTAGGAAACGATGAATATTCCCTTGCTGCTGATCTTTTCGGCTTGGATTTGAATGGATCTGAATCTGGAAATGAGGAAATAGGAGTTAAAGCAAGAAGTAAAAGGGCAAAGATTCGAAAATTAAACCAAATGCCTGAAGATGAACAGAAATTGGTAAAAATCTTATTTAGTAGAATTTAAAGGATTCAAAATTGATGATTTTTATTTCTTCTCAGATTTGGAGTAAAGTATTCAATTTTCTTACAAAGCAAGGAGATTTAATGAATCTTCGTCATACAAATGCTCTTGTGTCCGAAGTGGCCACTAACAGATTCAGTCAGATTCATAGTTTTATTGAAATTGAAACGGAAGAAAAAGCACATCATTTTGATGAAACTGTTAAAAATTCAAAGCGTTTCCCATTTTCTCGATTTACAGTTAAATTGGAGCAGATTCCTAAATTACGTCTTGTTCGTTTCTTCAAAACTTACGAGGAAAATATTTTCAATCTTCAACTTGATCCATATCTCAACCCAAGAGCAACAACATCCACAGGGAATGAATTCAGTGACACTCAGATCATGTGCAAATTAAATCTAATTTTACAAAATGCGAAGAAGACGGTCGAGCTTAATATTAAACTTCCTCCTGATCCGGATCCATTCTTCTCGCCTGATTACGGTTATGGAGATGTCAACCATACGATCCCACTTGCACTAAGACAACTAAGGAATCTTGGTCTGTCATTCGTTAGCACTGGATTTTCTGAAGTTACAGCCGACTTTGTCAAGAAAATAATCAGATCAACTTCTTCTTTGAAGAAACTTAGAATTCGTGTACCGGATCCAAAAAAGTGTCCAGCATCAGAATCAGATGAACTTTCTAAGGTTGTGGTCGGATTAGAATTGAAAATGAGAAACTTGTTTACTGTTTTTATACTTTTAGGTGTTGCAAGTGAGCAGTGACGTGCCTTATGTCTCTATCTACTTGACCTTGGCATCTAATAACGATTTGATGTGCCGTACTCTCGCATATGTGGTTACAAGAAAGAAAATTCTGAACATAAAACAGATGACATTATACATTGGTCGTTATCGGAGTAAAACCGGTGCAATCGGTGACCTGTTGGAAGCACACGCTGAAACTTTAAACGCTTTGAAGATTTTTCGAAATAAGCAACCCTTGGCAGAAAATAATAATGAAATCGGTGTATATCAAATCTTACGAATTCCTACAATGATGGCTCTCAGAAAACTTACTTTGGATACAACAAATCTTTGGATTGAACCAATCCAAGCTGATCAATTTCCAGTCCTTAAATCGCTTTCAATTCATCTCAACTACGGAAATGATCCTTTCTTCATACAGAGGTTAACACGATCTGTTTGTCTTGTATTTAAATAACTAACAAATATTATTTCTTTATTTTCAGCGTCTTTTCTCAGGATTCAATCGAAGAGTTAACTTTGTATTGCAAACAAGTGTCAATCGTTCGAATCAAGGAAACTCCCACTTATTTCAACCTTCCTAACCTTAAAACGTTGCATCTTGTCAATCCTCCTGCTGAATACATTTCATTTTTCTGCACTCGTGATAGTGATTCTAAGATTGAAAGTCTCACCGTGGCTCAAATTGGTGGCGACCCAACATATCCAACTCAAGATGTTCTACAGCATCTCAACGGATTAAAAATCCAGTTCGTTGGAATCGATTCTTTCCTTGGTATTTTAATAATAAGGAAAAAAAATTTCAAGCTTAATTAATGTTTGTCATTTTTTTCAGATCTGAACAGATTATACTTGTTTATGAAGATTGATGAAGAAACTGGAAGTTTAATAGGGACAGTTTTATCAGGCTTACGTGAACTTGTAGTGGATGATTCAGGAGTAAGTTTAAATGCAACTCACGCTCGTTTTAATGTCACTTTAATCAGTTAAATTAAAATTGATTTTACTTTAACAGTTATGCGAGAATACAATCAAAACCATGCGAAAAGAACATGATATTTACATTTCATGGCGTCGGGGTACACCCCAAGGAAATGAACTCCTCAAAATTATTCTTAAAAACTCTGGAATACTTCAAGAAGAATTGGAAAAACAAAATTAAAACAAAATTCACTTATCCGTCCATTCAATGAATTTAAAGTGAGATTTTTTTTTTATAAAAATGAAATAATGTTAAGATGAATTAGGTTTTTTAGTGAAAATTGTGATTTTCTAGATAAATTAATTATACAATACAAGTTATGCTTTCAGACAAAATTAAATTCTAAAGTAAGTGATTTATCGCCAATTTGGCAAGCATTCCGTGGCATGAATTTTCACGATATTGTTCTTGTTCAAATCAAAATTGTGATGGTAACTTGACTAGTTATGAAACAGCACAAAAAGCAGCTACGATTTTTTAAAGGTTTATTTTGAAAGCACATTTCAGTTTTATGCAAGAAACTTTTCTAAAATCAAATATGGATACAAACAAGGATGATGAGTTAAAAATTTCAAAATGTCGCCAAATGTTAAATAAGTTTCTAAAAATAGGTAAGTGTTTACTAGATTTCAATTAGTAAAATTTAATTCATCCTGTCGATGATATCATGTCATGTTTGAATACTTTTATTCCATTCCAAGTGTCCATTATTGTAATTTACTTGGGATTTTATGGAACGCTTGGTATTTTGCTATCAATCATGTACGAGTTGATGATTGTACAACATATACATTTGCATGAAGAAGGAGAGCTTGGAACTGGAATCATTCGCTCTCGTCCAGGATTGCGCTTTTTCCCAATTCCGCCTGGAGACAATTTTAAAATTTTCACCATTTGGTATAACAGAAGCAATCCTAATCATACTGCCAAGTATACACAAAGTCTTCTCAATATTATCAACAAAGGCAACCCAAAACATCAAATATCATTATTGATATTTATAATCAAAAAGTTTATTTTTCCTTGCAGAATTTAAAACTGGAGTAAATTATATTCATTGCGATCATAATATGACCTATCAAAATGGGAATTTCATGCTTGATTTATATGAAAACGACCTTTATTGCAATGTTTATGACCCTGGTTACTTGAATTGGGGCAGTACATGTACTCCGTTTGGCGATGATGGGGCGACAAATGGTCCTTTTGAACTTGGAAAAAATGCCTTTGGATATGCTCAAGGGAAACCTTGTATAATGCTTCGGTTAAATCGAGTAAGCTTTAGCAAGTCAATCGGTACGCAATTTGCTTAAATGATACCTTTTAGATATATGCCTGGAGACCTAGTAAGAAATGGTTGACAGATGAAAAAATTGAGGAGTATGAAAAAGTTGGAGAAGAGATGCAACCGGATTGGCGTGAAAAAATTGAAGAATTTTCTAAAAATAACAATTATACAACTGCTGACAATTATATTTGGATATCTTGTGATGGAGTTACAGAAGAAGATCGAGAGTCGATGGGTGAAATTGCTTATTTTCCAATTGAGCGTCCTGCACTTCCAAAGATTTATTTTCCTTACCGAGGTCATGTCAACTACCTAGCACCATTCATCTTTATACAGTTTCTAAATCCAACACGTAAGCAATTAAACATTTCCAAGTATCAATCTTAACCACGTACTTAAAAAATTTCAGCTCACGTTGTTCTAAGGATAAAATGCATCGCATGGGACAACAATATCGATCTTAAACAAGACTTAATAAGCCCAGTTGGAACTACAAATTTTGAGCTTTTGATTGACTAAAGTAAGATAAAGAGTAAAGATTTAATACCAATAAATAGAAATTAAGAGGTGAATTTGAATGTAAAATGTAACTAAACAATAGTTCATTAATTGAAGAAACCAAGATAAATTTTAAGGAAGAAATTAGAAAAATTAGAAGGGATAAATCAGAAATGTGTATTTAGAAGTTGTAGTGCCGGCCACAAAATGCTCTTCTTCTTTCGTATACGAGGAAATTTACTTACTTACAAATAACCATTGCTTCCATATCCACCATTACCATTCCACTTCTTCTGCTGCTGCTGTTGTTGACGCAGTTTTTGATATTGTGATGGGGGTGGAGGAGCCGTATATTCAGTCAACATCTTAATGAATGGAGTAAGATCATCTTTCTTTGGTACTTCATGATTTTGGACTTGCTCATAAGTTAGACCTCCCCAATCGATCACCTGGTGTTCTTTGATTTCTCCAGTAACTATAATACATAATTTAAAGAATCGATGTTTAGTAGCTACTAAAATTGAAGGAAAGTCTCGCTCCATTGTTTAGTTTGATAAATTACCTGGATCTTTCATTTTGATTACTGGATGGAAGGTTCCACGAATCAATTTAAGATGTTTCTTAATAAGTGGAGGTAACTCCTCCAATACCGGTGTGCTGACGGTCACCATATTCACGCAGCCGATGTGTAGACTTTAACAACAGTTAACACTGGCGTTGTTCGCGTTTAAATTGAAATTGAAAATCAATCAACTGAATTAAAAATTCAACTTAACAAACTTTCCAAAATCAGCTGCTCATTAAACTTTAAAGCGAAAAAAATAAAGAAAGATGTTCTCTTTTTTTAAGCGTCCATCTTCCAAATTTGAATTTTTTAGTTTTGGCGCATGAAGAAAGTTTGGCGTCCTTTTCACCCACGCTACTTTTTTTTCCTTATGTCCATTTTATTTAATTTCTCGTTTTACGAAATTATCCAAATTAAAACAAGTTTTCAAAATTAATGAATGATTAAAAAAGTAAATTACGAAATTAACATTAATGTGGTAGTCTCACGCAATATTCCGAATTTAATTTTCAAGCGTCAAGTACTCTGGCATTGTTTCACAGAATTTAACCAATCAAGTCTCAGAGAAATCTCAACGCCGTTCACTTGAAACTTTTTTTCTCGCTATATTTTCGTACTTAACGACTTTAAGTTTTTTTCTCGGTGTTACCCTTCAAAATATTCCAAGATGGCAAATCTAACGGAAATTATTTCAGATTTCACCGCTCGTCTTTGTCCGGTTAGTATGCATTCTTAAGGTAAAAAATGTGTAAAAATATTATGAATTTTAGGGTTGTGTAAACTGTTCAACTACAACTCAAGTATCTGGACTACCAATCGTCCAATTAATCGTTGCAACATCAGTTGGCTTTATTTGGGCAGCAATATTTATTTGGCTTTATGCAAGTTTTTACGAAGGTGAAACAAATGGATATGGATATGCAGCTGCTCGTTCAGCACGCAGTGTTGAAAAATTACAAAACGATCAGTCATCATGGCCTTGGATAACATCTAAAATTCTTGATGAAGGAGCAGAAATAATTTCCAAAAATATTCCTTCAATTATTATGAATGATTACAGAAGTTCCGGACGAAACTTAATTTCCGCTACTAATTTTGCATTGAATGCAATTCATTATTTGGGTAATAAATTCTTGTAGTTTAATTTTAAAATAATGATATTGTAAAATTATGTATAGGTTAACAGTTATGTGTAAAAGGTGTCAATGGGTCTCTTTATGAGTGTTAAATTATTTAAATGAGAATTAGCTTAAATCCATACTATTAACTGTTATAAGTTTAGTCTAAACATCGTAGTTTCTATTGTTGAAGGGGTCAGTTTAAAATTTTAAGTCGAGTAAAAATGCGACCAAGGAAAATATTCGGACTGCTTATACCATTATTTCAACTAATTTTAGTTTTAAAATTAATTGAGCTCGTACGTGGAAATGAAGTGAAATACGTCAATTCTGAATCTGTCATCCCTTCTGCTGTTTCCGTTCAAAAGGACAACATTCAATTTGACAAATTTGAGACTCCTCGATTATCTGAACCAAAAAGGCACCCGAAGGCTCAACAGAAATTGAGGCGTGTACCCTATTGGGCAAGTTCAAGTACAGGTGCTCCAATTACTATTGTTGAACAAATCATTAGCTACGATTCTAATGGAACTGAAATTGAAAGAAGGAACGTGAGTAGACGCATTCAGAATCAAAACGATTCGGATGGAGATAATTGTCCTATGATTCGATTTTTCTTTTGGAAGTTTTGTCCTTACAATGTTCCTTTTTTGAATATGTTTTTTCCAAAGGATTACACTAATTACTAAAATTTTAACTAATGTTCCACATTAATAATTATTTTAAAATAATTTTTATTATTTATCTGCAAAAATGAAAAAATAAAAGAAAAATTTAATGCATTATTTTCGTTTTATTCGAGCAGACAGCAGTTTGTGATGAAAATAATGAAAAATGACAAAAACTGCAAAATTGTCGCCAAAGACATTACAGATCTAAATTAGTTCTATGAACTCGATAGTTTTTCAAGTAAGTTCTTTAAATGACGTACCGTACAATCATATCATCCGGACTAAACCTATTTAAAGAATTATGGCAAAGTTACATAAATTTTTTACAAAAATTCAAACGACACTTTGAAATTTCTGCAAAAGTAAAAAATTGTTATAAAGCATAACACATTTTTAATTTACGAATCCCATCCACAATACTGATAATACAACTTTTCAATAATTAATAATTTAATTATTGTCTAATTTATGTAAACTTATACCGAAGTTTCCTTTCGAAATGGTCGTAAACTTTTAGGCTTTTCTGCAGCTTCCTCATTTACAATCGGCAGAGTAGGTGTCGGAATTGTATTTACAGTATTTCCTGCTAAAACAATTTCAGAAGACGCTTCCTGTTCAGGTACTGCTGTTGGTTGTGTCACATTCACATTTTGTGTCGAATTCATCCTAACTGCTTCTTCGTATGAAGGTGGTTGATCATTATCAATCCAAAGTGGGACTAAATTCATACTCCTCCTCGGTGGTGGAATTTCATTTGATCCTCCACCTTCCTCAAATCGAAAAAAAGCAAAAGGTGTATTTGAAACTGAAGTTAGTAGCCGTGAATTTCGAACAAGAGCATTTCTCTCTAAAATTGGAATGATCGAAGATGGAGGGAGTTGAAGATGGCCCATGTCATCATTTTGGATGTTCAGCGTTGGTGGTGGAGGTCTGCGACGTGGAGGAAGTGGGGGTGGTGGTTCAAGTGTTAGATTTGATAAACTTTGACTTCTTCTATTTATTTCAGGAGGACGAGAATCTTCAATTATTCTTGAATCCTCGCTTCGGATTGATGAAGAATGTCGTAAAATACTGTGCCTCCCTAATGTGGTTGCTGTTCTTGATTCATTTTGTAAATAATCATTGGTTCTCCTAGTTGAAATTGGGGAATTGGAATTCGACGATGAATAACTTGATGCTCTCCTCGAAGGGAAAGTAATTGTGTACTTTTTACCTGTAACACACATTAAAATCTTTAAATTCTAAACTTCCGTTCATAAGATTTTAATTTTTGCTAATTATATGCAATTGTTTTAATCTGTAGATAAATATGTTTTTATGTGTGTAAAATTTGTAACATTTGTAATAAAATATAGGCAATGATAAAAAATACTTGCTTGACTTACGCCCCCAGAAACTCATTTGCTCAGCACATTGACGGACAGCAATCCAAAAACACATGAATTGTGTAGGAATAAATTTTTAGAAGCTAAATGAAATGAAAGTTTCTTGTCTATTTTTTGAATTAAAGTTAAAAAAAATTCAACTATTAATAATAGTCTTAACTCTCTATCTGGCAAGAAGGAATTTTCATACTGGAAAATTCCTTCCTTTCAGAACCGGAAATCCCCAACCGCAGCTACTCAACTTTCCTACTCAAATCTAAAATTTTAACATCGTTACGTCAAATACCAAAAATTATTATTAGATTGTTGCTGAATTTAGATTTGTAAATTTTTTATTTGCAATTAGTTAAATAATACAAGGTTAAATTTGGACGCTTTGATTCGTAGAATGAATGACAGCAGGAGCAGCAGCAACAGTAGCTTGAGATGTCGTGTGATCTGGAGAAAAGTAACTTCCCCTCCGACCTTGAATTGTCGTTGAATGTACTTCCGGAAATGTTGCTGATGATTTCCTACTCCTACTCAAGATCACACTCGCATTTTCCCAATCATCTTCTTCATCAACTTTGGAAATAAATACTGAATTCCTAGGCTCTGGATTTGGATCCGTTGCAATTTCCATTATTGGTACCATGGAATTACGATGAGTTTTATCCGTTGACTGATAGCCAAGTTCGTAGGATGAGCTAATAATTGATTTTCTTGAGCTGTTCGGTGGAATGACAATGTTTTCTGTAGGTGGTTCACTCCAGGTCTCACCTTCTGGAATAGGAGCGAAAAGTGTCTCAGTGGACCTTCTTCGTTGCAATCCACCATTTATTGGTGGAACCCAGCATTTTATATGACCTTTTTAAAATAAGTACAAAATATAATTCTACCATCATGAAATGCTATTGATAATCATCTTACGATTTGGCATTGGCATTGATCGATATTTTCGCCACAGAGTTTTTAGAATTGATAAGAACTAAAATAGAGAAAAAAAAATCTAATTCAGTTATTTTATGTTGTAATTTTTAAGCAATTCGAACAAATCTTCACGAAATCAGATGCACGGCACGTCACACACAACTGCCAGATATAATAAATTATTTAAGTGCTAATTCTGTTACTGTTAATGTAAAAACAGTTAGTTTTAATAGTTGGAAAAAAGGTAATTTTACCCAAATTATTAAGATGAAGGAAATGATAAATACAAGACAATATAAAATTAATTTGTAAATCATTTTTGATTAATTACAAGAATAAAAATTTTAATGATTGAAAAAACAGTCGAAATTTACATTGACTGAGATTACTTTGCTTCCTTGCGATTGGAAATTATTGTGCAATAATAATTGACAACACAAAACAATTCATATAGGAAACCACAAGCTTCCTCCAGTTGCTTCTTTTAACTTACGTCTTTAATATTTTATAAATATATGAATTATGACTAATACAAAAAATATTAATGAAAGGTCAATTATGTTGCGATTGTACAGATGCGGAAGAAACAGCACAAACTTCTTCATATGAAGGTGGAAGATCATTTTCCGCTTCGAATGAATATGTTGGAGCGCTTGGAAGAGCACATGCTGTCATTGAAGCAAAACGGACAGAAGCATTTGAGAAACGCTTTGGGTACTTGGATCTATTTTGGATTTCGTTCTCTTGATGAACTTGGACGTAGATTGTACATGGATGTTGTAATGAATCACTCCGAATGAATAAAGAATTTGATTGTATTGGAGGAATCTGGTCCTGAGTATTGTTGGCAGTTTCAGAAGTTTCCCAGTAATCAGTTCCAACACGAGGTCTGCTTGATACTGAATCTGTACAACAGAGTGTAAGAAAACTAATAAATTCATAATTGTTATTGAAGGCGTACCTGATCGGACTGATTTGTACATCCAAATGTTGTAAATTGTAATAGCCTATAAATTCAAGAGCAAAATTAGTTGTTCCAGCTCATTTATTTAAGAGTTAATTAATGATAATACCAAACGAATGAAAACACCACAAAGCATCAAAATGAGAACTGCAATAATGAATTGTAGGAATGGAGGCATTGCTTTCTCCCCTTTCTGCTTTCTCTTCACTTTCTAATCCTGACTTCCGTTTCATCGACACTAAAAAATGCCTGATTTGATTTTGATCTTGAAATTTTTTAATGAATTCAGCGATTCAATACAGTTCGACGTAGAAAGTGAAAAATCAACACAATGGTTTAAAGGAAACAAAAAGAATAAACTCAAATTTAGTGACGTATATTCGGTTAGCGTTAATTTAGAGTCTCTAACCGCAAACAACAGATGTGTCATTATTTTTTAATAAGCTGCATTCATTATAAGAAATCTCAAAGAAAGCCCTAGATTTCTAGTTCTACTTTCTCTGAAGTAGTAATGAGTGTGATCAGATCATTATCATTTGTAGAAATTGCTTATCAATGTGAAGGATTTATGACTGAATGTATAAAGTTAATGCTTTATTTGTTGAGAATGAAAAGAAATTCTCATGACGTTGGTTTAACTTTCTTTTTACCTGAAGAAGAATAAAGGGAAAGGTGAAGAAGAAAGTACACAAAAGAGAAAAGCTAGGGTAGCGTACCTCTGTCATTCATACAGCATGAGTCATGTTCCCCTTTCTTTGCTTCACCTTGTTCAATCGATACACCGAGGTAAGCTCCAGGTAAAGAAAGTATAGTTAGTCAACCAACGGTCACCATCGTCCTAACATCTAAAGTTTACTTTCTCTGGTTAAATTTTTCTAAAGTGAAAGTTAAGCTTACATGATTCTAACTCAACTTTATATCCGCATGTTGAATTTTTACGGACATTATCTATAAAAATGGAAAAATACGAGCCACTTGGTGTAGTAGGAGAAGGATCTTATGGAATTGTTTTAAAGTGTAAAAACAGAAGTGATGGAAAAATTGTAGCAATTAAAAAATTCATAGATTCAGAAGATGATACTAATGTTAGGAAAATTGCTTTAAGAGAAATTAGAGTTCTGAAGGTAAGAAAAAACATTAATTAATTGTTAGAGTAGACTGATAATTAAAATTGAAAAATGAAAGTGAAAATCATCATTTCATCTTCACATCCACTTCCACTGTGTGTGTGTCATTAATTTAAGAATAGGCACAGTTATTGTTATAATTTTTTTTTAAATTGAAATTGAAATGAAATGAAATTATTATCGATTAAAAGGATAGTAACATGCAAAATTAATGAGAAGATAACTTAAGTAAAACATGAGAAAGGCGGAAATCATTAGGAGTAGCTTTTTTCACTAGCTTAAACGCAATTTAAGTTTATAACCATTTCATGCATAATTTGTACTTTTGGGAATTGAAAGAGATTGGCAGTTAACACACATTTAAGGAGAGGGTAAAGACCTCTAAATACGATAGGAAACGACGTACACAAGTCACTAAATGATTGATTTGAATGAAGGAAAGCTTCGCAATATTTCGTGCGTTGAATTCAATCAAGCAAGTGCTTGCATGAAATTGTAAGCGTTTCATAATTTCAATTTAACTAATTTTTGGAAGTTTCCTTCTTGGAAAAGCAAAAAGAAAGCCATTAGTTCTGCTCACAATCACAAATAAGCAGTTAGGACGAGTTTGGACACCTATTCCAATCTGAGTTAATTAATTTTAATAAAATTGTTTTTGTTTAAAAATTTTAAATGGGGTTTTAAAATGAAACTGTGATACTTTCTTTGAAAAATAATTTTTGAAAACGAAAAACAAAAATAATTTTTTTAAATTGTTATTTACTTTATAGAAATTACGACATGAGAATCTCGTTAATCTCATCGAAGTATTTCGACGACGGAAGCATCTCTACTTGGTATTCGAGTTCATTGACCATACACTCCTTGAACAATTGGAACAAACAACCCACGGCTTAGACGAAGAGACCTGTCGGAAATACATATTCCAAATTCTTCGAGGACTTGGGTTCTGCCATGATAATAATGTAAGTCTTAGAATAAAATACAATAGAAATTATTATAAGGAGGACAATAGGTTTACACTGGAGAAAGTCTCCGTTTCCTTCCGTCTTAATAACTTTCCTATGCATTCTTAAATAAAATCCTCAAAGTTTCTCACACGCAATAAATCGATTTACATGAAATTAACATTACGAGTCCTGGTTTTTGTTTTATTTTCCTCAACTACCTTATTTTTACTCTTCTGTGGTGAAAGTATTCTAAAAGCTTTTTCTTGGGACATAAAATTACAGGTGATCCATCGTGACGTTAAACCTGAGAACGTCCTTGTATCTAAAAATGGGATTGTAAAACTATGCGACTTTGGCTTTGCTCGTCCAACGCATCGGTAAGATATTGAATTTTGTATGTCTCTTGTAATTCTTTAACCTTTCTGTTTCAATAGTGGCCCGGGTGATATTTACACCGATTATGTAGCAACCAGGTGGTACAGAGCACCGGAGCTCCTGGTTGGAGACGTTGCTTATGGAAAGTACGTTGTTGTCTATTCATCCTATTTTTTTTTATAAAGTTCGTCCTTTGAGAACTTTCTCTGCATGCGGTGAAAGAGAGTTCGTAAAAATAGAAATAAAAATCCTTTGCCCATGAAAAGGATACGTTAAAAATCGATGAGGGAGATTTATTATTAAGGGATATGAACAAAACAGAAGCAGTTGACGTGATACAAAACCACTTTCTCTTATTTTCCTTTCAGGGAAGTCGATATTTGGGCTGTTGGATGTCTTTTTGCAGAGATGTCCACAGGTGAACCATTGTTTCCTGGTGACTCGGATATTGACCAACTATTCCTCATTGCTCAATGCCTTGGTAAGCAAGCTCAATAGCCAATCATAGAGCAGAACAGATATCACCTGCGTGCCATCAAATCTAAAAAAAATTTTGAAAAATAATTTGGCAATCCTTGGGAAATTATTAAACGGAATTGCATAATTTCATTTATTAAATCGAATTTCTTTTGGAATTATTTTTAGCATTTTCACGAAAATTTGCATGTCATTATAATCTCATTTTCTACTTTCTGGATGGTACATTTTTTTTCCTAAAAGTGTAAAGTGATGAATGTATTTTTAGAGGAGAAAGTTGTACCATGAACGTTAATTTAAATGTCAAGGACCTTTCTCGTGATTTCTTTTCACTATTCTAAATTTGTTTGATTAAATTTTTTGAAGGTCGACTCTCAAAACGCCACCTCAATATCATGTCAAAGAATTCCGCATTTCGTGGGTTCCAACTTCCTCTAAAATCTCGCCACGGTTCAACAGCCTCTTTAAGTTCCACGAAAGGAGTATCAATGGGCGGAGCCAAGGGAGGAGCAAGGGGTGGTGGGACAACATTTAGTTCGCACATGAATAATTCAAACTCCGGAAAGCGAAGGCAGTCACCTTATGGATATGAACTTCCATCGGAATCATCCTCGGCTATTTTTGCTTCCATGTTTCCATCTTGGACGGAAGAAGCTGTTTATTTACTCACTGTTACACTTGATCCAGAGCCAGCCAGTCGACCTACCTGCAATTCGCTCATGAAAATGCCGTATTTTACCCATGATAATTTTCACATTAAGTAAGTCCTTCTATAACTTTCTTAGAAAAAATATTTCAACTGAATAGAAGCTACATTCTTAATGAATCATCAATTCATCATCTTCGCTTAAAAGCGAAAACCCCATTTTTATCAAAATCCGAAAAATAATTTTTTTTTCGATGAAAAAAAATCATCCATGTATGCCATGTGAAATTTTTTTCCTTGGCTATTGATGAAAATTGACTTATTCTAAAGTTAAGCTGAAACATATCTTATCTCAATGTTCAAAATAATTTTAAATTAAAAGCATAGATTTTTCTTAAACAATCCCAATCCACGTCTATGCAAAAATTTAATTCTCAAAAAGGAAAAAATCTCAGCTTAAATTGGTCTCTTCTGAGCATATTCAAAACATTTCCTAAACTATCCATTGGGGTTTAATTACGCTGTTCATTTTTGAACTTGTACATTTTAAAATTAATTCATCTTGATTTTTTCCCTATTTATCTAGATTTCTTTCTGATTTGAATTCAAAGCTTCAGATCGAAGGAAGGGGAGAAATCACAACAAGTTCAGTTAGAAAGAGGCGTAGCGTTGTAGCTAATGGAAACACAACTATGAACATGAGTCCAAGTTTTCCTGGAAGTCGATTCGGAGGAATTGGAATGAATACTCAAAAAAGTCCATTTTCACCCTCAGGGGTTGGAAGTTCAACTGAGGACCCACCGAAACCCCAACAGTTACATTTTCAAAGTAACAATCTAGCAAATCAAGCACATTTTTCCACCTCAACTAACTTAGCACGATCTCACACCTTTATAGTTGGAGCAAAAGAACCAAAATCAAACCTACTTTTTCAAAAACGAGACAACATTGAAGGATCCAATGGATCCCGAATCCCTATATCTCTTATGCGAAAATCTTCAGAAGAAACAATAAACTCTAAAAACCCAACAATACCAGAAGAACAATCCATGCAGCAACAACTTCTAAAGGAAAAACGATTCTCAGTTTCACAAACGCCGAAGAAATTCTCATTTTCAGGTCCAAGTGACGATGGGTCAAAGCAAGAGCATCCTTTGCCTGTGACAACTCTGACATTTAGCCTTGGTGCCCACAATATGAGTTATAATGGGACAACATATACTACTTCCACAGTGCCTGCACCTGTCCCTGCAAATTTTCCACTTGGTAATCAAAACTATAGGAGATCTCCAATCAAAACACGGAAGAAAATTCAACTACCCGGCCCAAGTGGAATGATGAGTCTGAACAATTTTTCCAACAACAATACTTACTCCAACATAAACAATGCTCAAAGGTCGCTTCCAATTGGAGTGAGTGTGTTGGGTTCATCGATGGGTATTGGGAAAGGCATAGGCAACAGCTCAACAACTACAACGACATGGAGTAGTTCAGGGAACAATGGCGATCATTTTCTTCCTCGGGTGACACCGAAAAATAGTTCTGTCACCAGTCATCTCATCGGTGGTAGTGGAGGGGGCCTTGATGAGAATAATCCATTTCCAATCCTAGGTAAAATATGTCAAAAAACAAATTGAATAAGTATTATTAACTTAGAGATTTTCAAGGTCCTGGGAGTAATTTTAATAAGAAAATATCAGAACCACAGCAGCAATCTCAATCGCGACGTTCTTCGTTCTCTACAGATCTTGGAAATATCAAACCCTTTCTTGCACTGGCACACGAGGTAGAAATATTTCTTAGCTTTGTGTTTGCTTTAGTTGAAGTACAATTAACCAAATAGTTGCTTAATTGATTATTTTACAGCAAAGAGAATCAGCTTCTCCAACAAAGAATACTTCAGCTAATAGCACACTTCCTCACATGTAAAAAGGATGACGTTGTATTTGGATTCATAATTTAATTGTACTTAATTTTAAAAATTTAATAAAATCTAATCTGAATTATGTCCATTAAGAAGTGGAGTCGTTTCTTCAATTTCTTCAGAAACAGAAGCAGTGATATTTTTCTTACGTAAAGGAATGATAACTATTGAATTTTTAACTTGAACATTCTTAGTAGTTGACCATCTTCCTGATTTATGCTCCTTACCAATCCCTACTGCTATAAATTTCCCATCCACTTCATTAGTATGAGAAAACTGAATTGAATTTATCCATCCTGGACATGGAATTTCAACAGTTGGCAATAGAGACTTGAACCTCTCACCACATTTCCAAAGGCGAAGGAATCCATCGTTTGAACCAGATGCTACTAAATCCGTATTAGTCCATGCGGCCAGAGCGGATATCCAATGAGGATTTTCGTATTGTTCTCCATCACCAGTCTTTTCAACACCATGTGCATTGGGTACAGTGAACAGAGCTTTCTTCCGGTTTACATTCCAAGTACATAGAAGCCCATCGTCACCTCCGGATAAGAAATTTTCTTCGTTAACAAGTTTTACAACATCTGCACTTCCGTTGTAGTGTCCATTGTAAACTAATTGGGATTCTTCTACGATTTTCCATACTCGGATAGTATTATCACGTCCACCTGAAGAAATTGCTCGTTCTCTTGTTAAAGCATCGACTGATGTCACCTATGCCAAAAATAAATTTGTCAAAATTACTATAACGTGTAACACAAAAGCGGTATATTAAAAACTTACAGCATCTTGATGTCCAAATAGTGTTTCAACGTAGCCCATCTCATCTATTGACCAAATTCGAATAGATCGATCGTCGCTGCTAGAATAGAGAGTATGTGTCTTTTGTCGGAACACAAGACTGCGAATTGGACCTCGATGACCTACAAAAATAAAAAATTTATCGAAAACTTGTCTAATTTCACGCAAAAGTGATTTCAACAAAACGACAGCCATCACACAGTTAAAAAATATCGGTCAAATGATAAAAAAGAGAGTTGTTTTCTCAAACCTGTAAAAATATGGATTCGTTTAAGTGTATCAGGGTCCCATATCACAACTTGTCGATCCAGATCTCCTGTAGCTAGGAATTTCCCGTCACTTGATATGGCTATACACGTAATTGAAGACGAATGACATGAATTTGAATTGACACCTTCCGATTGTGTTTTTAAAACTACTCCTTTCTTTTGTTTCCTTTTACTTAGCTTCTCTTTTTTCTTTACCATAAGCACTTTCTTCTTCTCTGTAATTGACCACTTGATTAACTGTCCCTCTTTGTCCCCAGAATAAATCCATTCATCGTTAGGTGATATGCATAGGCAAGTGACGGATTTCTTGAGGTGCTTGGACGAGGTAAGACTGTAGATTTCGGACGACTCGAAAGAAACAGTATCAGCAATTTCTCTACGGAGGCGTCCTTCAGCCTCTAGTATATCATCTCTAAGACGCTTGGCCACTAGCAGATCCACGTCAACTTCATCATTTTCTTTCCGTTCTTCTTCTTCCCTGGCTATTTCTTCCAAGTACATTTTTGCCAACCTAACTTTCTTTTCCTGAGCTGTCTCTTCAATGTCTTCATCATCGTGATCTTCATTCCGTTCAACTATTTCATCTTTCCCTTCATTGAATTCTTCGTCATCAGTAGATGATTCAATCTCTTCATTCGGATCAATTTTTGGCTTCTTCGTAACGTCGAATTTGCCACGGCCAATTTGTTTTCTTTTCATTCCTCGCTGGCCTCCAGTTGAATATGACCTGCCTCGACTTCCACCTCTATTTCTGGATCCAGAATTGTTTTCATTGTTGAATTTCGGTCGTTTCTTCATGTCTGTGTTTCCTGGCTTTGGTTTTTTATTGGAGGCAGTAGTAAGACTCTGACCTTTTTTACGTATAAAGAAAGACATCTCTAATTTTTACTTTGTTGCTTGCCTTTTCTCTATAATACAAAATAATATTTATTAGAGTAAAATTCTTAGGCCTAATTATTGAGGGATGACGGTGAGAATGTTGCAATAAGTAAAATAAGTTAATTCAATATCAATTACCTTAAAATGAATAAATGACACTCTCTCGTCGTAATTTGAAGGAAATCACTGAAAATATTCGTCGGTGAAAATATTTTTCGCTGTAGATAAGTGGAGTGTGGTTGGACGATGGAACAACGATAAAAATTGAAGTTTATAGTAAAAACTGTAATTGTAATATTTATAATAATGAACTACTAACATAAAAAAATTAATTCAATTTCAATTCAATTTAATCTTTAATCTATCAAAATAAATCCAAAAAAAGCATGTGTTATTTTAAATTTGAAAACACGTGTAATTTCCCGGGCTTTAACTTTGAAGAGGGATGACAAAATTTTGAGATGCGACCGATGCGACAGAAAGTCTGTGATGATGAGCAATTTTTTTTTAAATTTTTACTACGAATTCCAATCGTGTGTAAGAAATTCCAACCGTGTGTAAATTCGTGTGTAAGAAATTCCAACCGTGTGTAAATTCGTGTGTAAGAGCGCCAATCTGAGTTTATGAATGAAAAATACCAAAACTTCTTTCTCCAGTCAATTAAATATGTTTTCTCTCTCAGCTGTTTTTATTTAATTTTATTGAACTTTAATTTATGCTTATAATAATGACCCACGTAAAAGTTAGAAACAGAAAGTAATTAATTAGTATACGAAATTAGTATTTCGATCATCAAAATAATTTTATACACATTTTCGTTAGTTATTTACACACATGATAAACGCCTTCTTCATTCTAATATTTCAGTCTCGGATTCAACATTCAACAGCAACATCACCACGTAACGCTTGTACCAACGGTTCTAATGTATCTTCTAATTCGAGAAGATGTCCAGTATTCGCATTAGTTTGGGCAATTAATGTTATCACAATTGGCATCTTGCTAATTTGGATAATCTATAAATCCAAACCAAATCATTCTTGAAATACACTGGTTTATTTCTAATTTTCTAATAATAAGACCTAACCTGATGTGTTTCATACAGAGAAATTATTCTGTTATTCTTCCCCATTCCTAACTTTGAAGCTTGATCTGTAGCAATTCCGAATGTTGAAAGGAAGCTCATTCGAACAGCCAATTCTGGCGTAGATTCTGTGCATACTGTAAATAAAATCAAAACAAAAATTAAGGGGTACGCCTAAGAGATATGAGTAGGAAATGGAAATCAATGTCACCTTTCAATAATACGACACCATCCCTATCTGAAATAACGATTGCGTATAGACCATCGTATCTGTAAAACACAAATTAATGTTAATTCTCTCATTCTCTAGTATTTCTTATAATTCTTACCCGGCCAATATTTGCTGGAGATTCTTACGTAAATCCTGTAATACAAACAATACAATTTAGAGAACCATTGATTTAGTTAAGTACCTACACATTTGGGAGTGATCTGATTGTGTACCAACTTCCATATTGACAAATATATTTCTAAATTAATTATTGGCTTCTTACTTATGCAAAGTTCCTTGACATAAAGCAATGCATTGTTTTTATAATCTTACGTGCGTCAATTAGTAAACAATGAATGAAATGAAGCGAAAGCTTAAAACTGACATGAAGCATAAAATTTATTAAAAACTTGCCTCTACCATTTAAACTTTGATTGTTGAACTTTGGAAGTATTTTTACTGAAGATTTCACCCTTTTCTGTCACCTGTTTCAGTAAACTTTCACTTTCCCGCAGAAATATTTCTTCTATGAGTCATCCTGTTTACAAAAAACACCCAATCAGCTGCATTAGTCAACAACAACATTCTTATCAGTAAGTTTAATTCAATCAAATTAAAAAACTCTAATAATGCCAATTTGTGGTGGAATCGGACAATTGAAGGAAGTAGACAACCACATCCTTGAAGTCTTGAAGAAAGTCGAAGCTGAACTGAAAGCGAAAATTAGCGAGAAGCGAAATGGAAATGCTCCTCAAAAATTGGAACCAGTTGGCTATAAGACACAATTGGTTGCTGGAACTAATTTTTTTGTGAATGTAAGTCGAAATATAGTGCATGATTATTTTGAAGTCAACGCTGCTAGTTAATGTTTGTTTCATTTCGATATATTTTTAGCTCAAATTGGGAGATGGTGAATATATTCATGCAAGAATCTTCAGAGGTCTTTCAGGTGACGAACATCAAGTTCATAGCGTCACTGACATAAAACCTGACATTGTCGAAATTGAATACTTCTAAATCGTATATTACTTTAATCAAACCATTCCGCTGTTTATTTTCATCTGTCTATCCTCTTTCTCCTCTTTTAAATCAAAGTAAAAATTTAATTTCATTCTGTTAAAATTTTGGTTGATTGTATTTTATGTAATTCCGAGCAAGTTGACACACGACCACTGATCATTTCTTACCAGAGGAACCAGATCCAGCATTGGCTTGAGCTTGCTGAAAATATTTGAGAAATTAAAATAATTTCAATACTATACTAAATAACCAAATGATGAATTTTCTCTTACTTTAATCGCTTCAAGCCCTTCTTTGTAATTTTTATCCATACTAGCTTGAAGATCTTTGTAAGCATTGTTGAGGCCATTCAGGGTTGCTTGACCTTTATCTTGCATAGCTTTCATCGCATCGTCATACATTTTTTTCTGAGGTGCTGGAAAATTTTGGATCGCGTCAGGGGTAGCACCCTTCAATGTTGTCATAGTTTTGTCAATATTCGTTTTGGCTTGAGCATACATATTGTTATAATTTTCTTTCAATGCGTTAGTGAGTTCATTGTAATTCTTAGTGTATTGTGCAATTAAGTCAGAATTTGCTTTTGTCAATTGACCCTTCAAATCGGAAGCACCTGAGGGAAGTTTGGACAGTCGTTAGTTCATTACTGACACAAACTTGCATAATCGAATGACTAAATTTTACCCTTAGTGTATTGGTCCTTGATCTGACTGCTATTCTCCATTGCGCTTTTCTTAAAACCATTCATCGCTTCAGTGACTTGATTCAACATTGCGTTGATTTGCCCTTGAACAGCTGCAATGGTGTCTTTAATGATTTTTTCAGTAGGATTTGAGTCAGCCATGATTTGGATTTGGAATTTAGGTGTAGAACTTTTTTTGTTGAAAACTTAAAAGTCTGATAAATTTTACTAATTTTGAGGTTAAGATTTCGGCCTCTAAACCCAAGTTTCATTAAGTTTTTCTTTGTTAGTTACTTCCAGTAGTGGACATATTCAGGCGTGGTTGTCTGAGCAACAATCACCATCGTTATTTCAGTTTTAACTTTGCATATCTATGTTATGTCCATCGTCCTGTTTCTAACATTAGAACTTTTAGTTTTACATGTTATATGCGAGTAGCATAAGAATAAAAATCAGATATTGAAAACAAAAGATTCAAAATAAGTATCACGACTCTGTCAGCGTATTTTTTTCCAATATCCAAGAGAAGAGGTGCCTGTAAGGAATTTCACGAAATGAAAACAGAACAAAGGATTTATTATTATTTTCCTTTTAATACCAATAATAGTCTACACCTGAAAAAAAGTAAAAATAACATAGTACCTCATCATTATCTCTACATCACACACTCATCGCTCAGTCGTGTCTTGTCCTCATCGTCGTGAACCAGTAGTTAAGTTGACGTACATGATCCCTTTTCTATTCTTCTTCATATGATAGATAAAGGATCTTAACATACATGATGATGAAAATGATGATAGGAAACTCATGAATGATCTAATATGACAAAGGATTTTCCGTCCTAAACAAAGGAAGAGTCATTTGTCTTCATCAAGTAAATCTTTATTTCCAAACTTTAACTCAAAGTTTCTAAAAACGGATCTTAAAATCATGTTGGACGCATTCACGAAACGAATGACGATGAAACAGAAATCCAATGAATAAATGTGTGAGACCAAAAAGTTTAGATAATTATAAAATTTTCAAAACTGTTTTTGCATCATGGGAAAATGAAAATGACCCCATCGTGACCTCTTCTTCTTTTTAGAGCGGATATTTTTTGATGTTGGACGAACTCATTAAGCAGCCAAAGAGTGATCGGATCACAAAATCACGAAGAAGGAAGAATATGCGATTATTAAGAAATTTTGTGATATACATTTTTATTCGATGAACTCAGACTCTTATTCATGTTCATGTTAAATAAATAATCTGATAAAAAGTCTAATAAGATACTTTGTGATTGATAAATATGTATAGGAAATGTTATAAGAATCTTCGCAAAAAAAATTTCGGCTTTGGATTAAATTCAAGAGATCTGATTTTGTGTGTAGTGAGTGAATGTAATTGTTCTCGTAATCGTAATACATTTTGTAAAATAGCGATGATGATCATGTATCGGATCATGTTGTTTGGGAACAAGATCAGAACAGAAGATCAGTTTCTTCTCATATCAATCAGAAGAAGAGAAAACCGCACGACCACCACGATTTCTCAATCAATGGTACATTTCGGACTTTCTTAAACAAAAGGAACGGTTCCTTTTTCTAATGTCATAATCAGATCAAAAGATGTGAATCTTCACATCATTTGGATGAAGATGGTGATTGTATTCGTCGATGCAAATTTGTAGCATTAACACTCAAGCATGCAGTAGTGGAAGAAACCCATTTTCAAATAATCATTTTTTATAAATATTTCAGTAACTTTTAAAATTGAAGCTTTTGAAAAATTATTAATGATTTTATAAGTTTAATAATTGAAGAAATTGACATTGAAAGATTGAGATTGATAATTTACAAGTACTCTGAACGAACAAATCTGTACGAATAATTAGCATCAAAAATGATAAAAATTAATAAAAATTGTACATGTCGTTATTTCTATTCACCAAATCTACAAAGAAATCCATCACAATTCGCAATTCTGTCTCTGTAGCTAACTAACAATGAAAAGTGATAAAATTGCAACAATTTCCTAATACGAAATAGGCAAGCCACACGTGTTCTAAGAAAAAAATAATTAGTTAATTATAAGGAACGAAGGATTTAAAATAATAGAACAATAAAAATTATTTTACAAACAGAAGCATTGCGTATAGAAGAGTCTTCACAATTTAATTTTGCAGAAGTAAAGGACGAATTATACAAAAACCCTAACAATTATTGCAAGTCTTACGCCGTGATGTCACGAATAGATGCATGACACACGTCTTTTGTATTGTTTTAGTTGTAATTTTTGTAGAAATCTTTTAAATTATTATTGAGTTCATAACATTAACATAATAAAAAAAATATGCAATTAAACTATACAACTGAGCTTTTTTATACTTTTTTTGTTCTTTAATAATTAAAAACTTCGATCATGGTTAATTTAAGAATTGGATTGAGAAATCTGAAATAATTATTCATGGTCTAATTATAATTTTGAGGATTGAGTTTTATAGATCCTTGAAGGAAGAAAGTCATCTTTCGTTCTTTCTCTCATTATTGCGACAGACGCCTTTCTTCCTGCCAATTAAAATCCCAAGGGTATAAAATATGCAAAGAAAGAAATAAAGTGAAGAGGACTTTCTACCAATTGTTTCGTTTTTGAAATTCTGAAGGGTCTCCTTTCAAAATTATTCATCTCTGATAAACTTAAGAAAGAGTTAATCAACTTCTTCATTTCAGTCAGTGAGATTGACATTATTTTTTACAGTTGTTGAATACGTGAGTAGTTGTTGCTTTTGAATGATTTGAAAATTAGGATCTGAGGTTGTCATAATTAGGGAAACAATATTGAAGAAAGCAAACTCAAGGATTACATATTTTGGGAATTTCTCTTCTTTGAATAAATAATAAGGACACCCTTTTCTTTCCATCAGTATTAAATTTTGTTATATTCCGAAATTTTGAATTGAATTTTTAAAAGAATGAAGACCCATGATACGGATCATATATGAAGAAATGGCCATGGTTCTTAATCTTTTCTACATGATTTAGCACCTCTGAACCCAAAACTAATCTCTTGAAAAATTTATTCAACCAAAAAATCATCACTTCTTTTTGCAAAGTGGTGAGGGACGTATAAGTGTCGCTAGCAAGCCAGTTAAGCAGGTGACATTTGAGCCTTGTAAAATTGACGTGTGGTAAATTGCGTGCAGTTTTTATTATTCGCAACATTGAACATCCGCACACGTCTTAGAAATAAGTGGGATCTGATTGGTTGATGATGGATGAGAATCAGACGGTGGAACTCAGCCTTTGAGAGGTATATGTGTGTTATACCACTGACGAAGTCACATCAAGTAAAGTATTTAAGCGTGGCAAATTTACCTTCTTGAGCGTGTTATAAGGAAGATGGGTATAAAAATTTTAAAGTAAAAATAGAGAAAAGGAGATGAGGTGATTGACAAGAAAAGGATATACAATAATAGGATGTTTGGATTCGAAGGATCATCCGAAGACGGAGCCTTTTCTTAACTCTGAACATTCAACAATAGATATCAAGGGACAAGGGTGAAGGGAGTATGGGACTATTGTCAAATGCACAACAGGGGGTAGATTTGGGTCATCTTCCGCAAAACACCCTCAGATTTTTCATGTAGGATCCGCCTGTGTTGTTCACGCCTGCTTAAATTTAACTTTAACAAGCTTGTATTTTATAACAAAATTTTTATGCATTTTCGGATTTTTGATGCAAAATCGAAATTCTTCAATCTTGCAAGTTATTCAACCTGAAGCTAAAATCAGATACATCGATTTAGAAAGCAACATTTTGGGAAAAAAAGATTATGGATGCAAGCCCTATTGAACTTTTGAATTGGGATGTTAAATCCTTGAAGGACACTTTGATTTTGATCATAAAGTGATGTCTCGTATGTTGTCTCTTGGTGTAAACGAGGTCAGTCAGAGACAAGACGAGGTATATCCATGTCAGAGGAAAAGGTATATTATTATTATTATTTTGTTCTTGGAAAAGTAAAGTAAAGTCCTCAGGTAAGTGCATTCCATGAGATTATTCAGAAGAACAGTTAACACTCCACTACTTTATGATGGTCAATAAACGCTTGGAGAACAATGAAGAAATTTCATCTCTTTTCGATTTGACCCGTATCCATGTCCTGATTTTTCTGCCATTTGACAGGTAAGGTTAGATCCTCAAGAAGAAGAGGATTTGAGGATTGTTATTGGTCAAATGACACGTTGTGAAGGTAAGAAGAATACTGGAGAGGTATGTATAATGTAAATTGGGTGTGTTTGTGTAAAGGAAAACAAAAAAGGTAAGAATAACAATAATATATTCCCTGTATTGTTATTATTCTCTGGATAAATAACAATGCATAAATGAAGCTAGGCATAACTTTAACAATGGGATTACTCTTAATTCTTATTCTCTTCAATAGGAGAAAGTGATTAGCATCGTCTTTCACTTTTGCATGAATCGAAATCAATTCAAAGCCTTGACCACTTTTGGCTTCATCCACACAAGACAGTGATAGATGGATACGCTAAACTTTAGTTTAGTAGCTAAATTTTCATCAATTTTTTTTGTAAAATCTGAATGGAAGAGTAGTGGTTAGAAAATTTTGTTGAGTAGTGTAAGGTAGTGAAATGGATGGATTTTAATTCTGAGGGAGAAAATGACGACGCCTTAAGTCAGTAGTATAGTGTGAGTGTCTCACTCACTACTACTACTCATGTTAAGTAAAAAGGAGAGTTTACTTGATTAAAAATGCAAAGAAAATGAGAATACTTTCCCTTGTTTGAGAGAAAGGTACATAAGAATGGATGGGTTTGTTCCCAAAGTCTTCATCTTCTACTTCTTAGAAATTATCCCTTTGCTTCTGTTTCACTCTGTTGGAGATTCATCCTTTTGGGGTTTATGCCCTTTCCTTCTTCTTTTCTCGAAGAAGCGGAGTGAGAAACAAGAATTGGAATGGTTATTCCTACTTTCTCTTTGCATGCATAATTTTACTAACATAACTTCCTTAAGTTAAAAGGAAGGAAGAGTTTTTGCTAATTTTGGAGCTACCATGCAAATTGGGGGCATCATCATCGCTTTTCTTCTTCTTTTTCTCCAGTCCAGCCACCCACCACCACCACTATCTAACCCTTACGTTAAAAAATTCTTACCCTCCTCCCTTCTTCCTTTTGTATTATCTTATTTCCTATGTTTATTATAATTTTGTATCTTTGCCAAATTTTCACATTAGTAGTTATTATGTGCCATTTCCAAACTGGAGCATTGTTAAATTTTTATTAAGGAAAATCGGATGTCGCAAGGAAATTTTGGCCAATGGCCATATGAGAGAATGTCATTGACGATAATGCTTATTTTAACACCTTGTTCTTCTCGTTTGATGAGGTTCATCATTTTGTATAACTGAATTTTTAAGTTAAGTTTACTCCTATTGTTAACTTTTTTTTCTAAAAATAAAAAATAATTTAGTTATAAGTATACCGAATTTGGACAATTGGTCTAAAACAATTATTTACGAATTGTCGCTTTCACTTGTAATAACTATATAGATAAAACAGATTTTTGTTCATAAAAAGCAGTTCATTTGTCCGTGTGAACCACACACCAAATTTTTTTCAAATCAAATGAACAAACGTCGTTTTAAATTTTCATAATTTATTGTAATCTACCATATCAACCTTCATTACAAGTTAAGTTGGAAGTGGTTACATGATAACCGAATACTTTTTAAATTTTTACATTCAACCTGCAACCTGCTCTTCATTTTGTCACTTGTCAACTTGTAATAGTGAAAGGCACATGTTCTATTCTTAATCGGCTCTGAAGAGATGATGGAAGCATCCTTTTCTTTCTTACCTGTTGTTGTCCTCCTTGTGTCGCCTTCTCGTCCTTCGTTATTCAAAAGGATCTCACCTCATCCCAAGATAGAAAAAACATCCCTCAGAATAATTCTTGTTCTTATTTATCTGAGGCTCTTTATTATTCCTCCCCAAGAGAAGACTCCCTATTTTTATTACACGGTAATTCAATTGTAATAGGCCACTCACTGGAAGTAGGAGTACCAGTGTGTAAGTTAGTAGTAGTGATCTCGATCCTAAATGGATGAACTCAATTTTTCTAAGAAGGACAATTTTTGAATCTTCTCCTTCTTGTTGTCTCCCACGATGACACTCCAAGAATACTCGCTTATTCTTACCTGGACACACTCAACAATCGACCCAATTTAAAAAGTGACAAAAATCCCTAACTCCAAAAACAATAGGAAACTTCGGACCATCTTAACAATTCCTTCAAATTGTAAAAGTTACGAGTGAAAGTGAATATTACTTTTTAAACCATAAAGCGTTGATTTTCACTTCGATTGCATAATTATATTACACTGATTTTCATTTGTTTAACCTCTTTACAAGGTGAGTTTACAACATTAAAACTTTTGGCATCGTTTCTTAGAAACGGCTATAAAATTCTTCCAACTAATTTTTATGATAGTGATGATGATACTCTGGACTTTCAATAATAATTTCTTTTATTACTTTCCTATGTATGAATTCTTTGTTAGTTTGATAGGGGGTGACGAAAAGAATGCGATACATCACATTAACATGTCATGATTTTAGAATCAGTATCCATCACCCTAGGCCTAACAATAGGAAAAACAGTGGTCATTAGAAAGACCACTCATCTTGTCTTTTTCTTCTTCCTTCCGTCGTCGTTATACGTATGCTAATAATAATACATTTGAAAACTATTGTTAATCAAAGGACACGTTGTTGTAAGTGGAATCTTTTAGAAGTTTTTTTATTCTTTGAAAATTTTAAACCGAGTGACATAAGAATATTTCATGATCATTTCCTTCACCTCTGAATGTAATGTGTTCTTCTTCCTTATGTATGTTGTTGTCCTCATCTATTCAAAGTGATGGGAGATACTTTTTTGTGGAAAACCATAACCGAGGTAATTGGAAATTAAGCATAGAAAAACATTAGTTCTCATAACTCATCATATCAAAATTCAAAGGATGAAAACCTTTCCTAAACTTTTTATCATTTGTAATCTCTTTTG
>JAQGCN010000213.1:0-33188 GCA_034699725.1 Friesea truncata
CTATATTACTCTGAAAGTTGTAATAACCTATAATTTAGGAAAACTTTCAATAAATTCTAATTCTAATTCTAATTCTAAAAATTCGTACTTCTTTCTCACCATAATAAGAAATTATTTCGCAAAAATATTCCCATTGGCACATTATGAATATTTTGATATTTTATATTGCAGAAATGAAAGAATTCTAAATTCTACAGTTCATTTTTTAGCTTTCTTTCTTTTGTTGGAGTTTTTGTTCGTCTTTATCAAGATACTGTTGGTAGACTTGTCGTTTGGTTTGGCTTTTGAGTGAGCTTCTCTTAAATTCTAAGTTGGTATGTTAGGAATTGGATCCTGAAAAAATAAGTGATTTCTTTTCATCGTAAAAAACTAAGAAAAAATTCCCTACTTCTTTTATTATTGTCTCACTATGCCCCGTCCCAGCTCATCTTTTCATCGTAAAAACCAGTAAAAACTTTCCTCCTTGTTTCTCACCAGATGTGCTAAAAATGAAGAGTCATCGATTTCAAGGCGAGAATCAATACCGAGTCAGGCTTTTGAAGAAATTCCACGCTGCTGCTAGACTCCAATGAAAATGAAATGTAAGACTCCAATTTTAAACCATCTTCGTTCGTTATCCAGCCTCCTGTAGGGATTGTAGTGTTACGAAAACAGGAACAGTCCATAAACTTAATTCGTTCACATCACATGTAGTGTATTTTTTTATTGAAAACTTAGTTCTGACAAAAATACTGATTACAAAATTTCTAATACATCAAACCACAAATGCATATATTTTCTACGAAACGCGAAAACCGTGAAATTATTGCTAATGTTCAATTTTTTGTCCTTAGTTTTTTAGAGTAGAGTTATCAAGGGAGAAGATCGTGGCTACTGGAGAAAGATAGTGCCTCTGCCTCATCGTAAAAATAAAAGCCATGTACTTTTAACCTTCTTTTGAAGATTCCGTTCGTACTGGAAGTGATATGAGAATTTTGTGGCGGTGGTGTGTGGTCCTTCCGTGTAATGGGCAGAACATAACGAGAAGATATCCGGCGGAGCGAAGAGAGTCTCTAGGGCTGAACAAATTCCGAATCCGAACTCACGGGAAGAAGAAAGTCGTTGGCGATAAAAGCTTTTTACAGGAAAAAATCTCCTGGAGTGAAAATAAAACTAGAGGTGGGAAAAGTGGCTCCTTTCTAAAAATTTACCACTTCTATAAACCAACGAACCAACATAACAGTCTTACATTATGCTGGAAGGACTAAGGTTAAAATCACCCCAAATAAGAAATTAAAACTTATTTCTGTCAACAATCCCACGTCGAGCTGCTCTCAACTTACATCTTCCTTGATGTATCCTACATTCCAAATTAATAAAAATCCTACTGCAGAGTGCAGTAATTCCATATAACAGAACCTTTCGGTTCTGTTTGAGTTAGAATTTTTTTTGCTTTTTATGAATTTTTGAACCAAATGAGAAAATGAAAGAGACAAAAACAACAATTTTTAAGGCAGCTTATTCTTGTTTTCCATTATTTTAAAAATAATTAAAATGTTCGATTAAGAATTTTATGCCCTTTTTGTAAGCATAAATTAATAAATTTGAATCGATAGGCTTGTTTAGAAATATTTGTTATTAAATTATGATGAATTAATTCTTTAATTAAATCTGCGCAATACGACGCGTACTCTTTTGCTTTCTTTAGCCCTCTCCGCCTTAAGGCTCAAGTTTCTACAGTTACGAAGAATGTTGTTTGGTTTACATTTTGAGGTTTTGATTGTAGACGTTTTTGCTTTCAAGCCGAAGGGCAAGAAAGAATAGAAAGGCGTGTTGTTGGAATTGCGTTGGTTTCGGTGAAGAAAGTGAATCTGTGTCAAGATGGAGGAGGAAAAAGAGACAGACTGTCTCCCATGATGTAAATTCAGAACCTGATGTAAGTAGTTTTCGCTCCAGGGGATGAAACATCAAAAAAGTGTACATGAGAAAATCCTTTCTCGTCTTTTTCTTTTCTCGAAGTCCCATTAACTTTTCCTCTGATTTTCTCTCCGGGTGAAACTGACTCCCAGGAAAAGAAAGTGAGGTAAAAGAAGTTGTTGTTTCCAAAAGGAATTTGATCCTTTCAGCCACGAATGAAACCACATTCACATTCTCTGACAGCACCATACACTACCAAAGAAATTAGCTTCCAAATTAAAAACCATTCTAAAATACTGCATAATAAAAACTGAAGAAGTAACTTAAATATTTAATCTATAAATTACAAACTTCTTTTATGTAATTACAAAAAAAAATTTATTTTGTTTTAAATTGTTTATTTTTTGTAGTATTTGATTTTAGAGGAAATTTTTTGCAAAGCAAAAACTGGAAAGGAACTCAAAGTAGGATTCTACGGCTGCATACAGTCACACCCACTAGAATTACATTACTTATCAAAATATATGGAAGAACAAGCAAGGATTCTTAAAATCCGTATAACCATCTTCTTAGTATAGTATATGAAATGAAGTAGAGGAGCAGTATCTGGTGGGATAAACTAAACACAAGATCTGATCTAGAAATCTCTAGAGATTCTGACTTATGGACAAAGACTTGTTGCGGAAAAGAAAATTAAGGATGATTCGAGTCTCAATGGGACAACGGTCAGGAAAACTGGACACGTCTTCCGTTTATACTATTCAATTTACCAAAATAAGAAATACTCAGGGTTATTGCGATTCAATCTGATTATTGCTGCATTATGGATCAAAATGGAGGAACTTTGGTATTGATAATAATAACCACCAAATTTTAGTGTATCTCATCTAGTTCCCTAATTTGGAATGTACCTAATGGATATTGGATACACTCGTCAGAGCTATTTTAATAGTTACTAAATGCAACTATAACTAATAAAATACCAAATCAATTAGTTATATACGTATTGCTTTGGGATTGTAACAAACTAAATTGAAATTAAATTCCAGTATGAACGGATTGTGGTGTATCATTCTTTTCAAATTCTGTATAAAAAAAAATTATTTTTCTATTGAAAAAATGAAATAATTAAAAAGAATTTTAATTCTAAACTTTATTTTTAAAATAATTTCTCCTGAGGAAGATGTCAGTTGGACATTAAAGCTTGAGACAATAAGGTATTTGTCTTTCAAAAAATGTATCATCCAATTAAATCTATTAATTCAAAAGAAGTGTATCCTTCTTGTTTTGATTAAGAAAATAATCTTGTATTCAAGACGAGGAGGTAAATGTTGTATGTACGTATTTATTTCCCAGAAGATTTCGTGACAAGGAGCAGCGTGAGTAATAAAACTTTTCATTTGAGCCAATTAATAAAAAGGAAAATTAAAACTTGGTCATTTTCTACATCCCACTGGACAGCGTGGACGACGTGGAGAACGAGGAGTGAATTTATTAAAGCTTTAAGTCCAAACTTTCTCAGAGTGACACGTGCCACGAGAGTCAATGCTCTAGGACTCAAGTCCCTTTATACAGTACTGCTTTCTAAAAGTTATTTTTTCAGGGACTGTTTTTCTACTTTGGTCCTTAAATGTTTCTCTATTGATTCACGAAGGAGGTCAATATTGATAAAAGGTTCTTGCCGTAGCCATTCCTCATTGGAGAAGAAAAAGAAGTCGCATATGGTGTGCACATCTTTTGTCCCTAATCAATGTCAATATTGGACCGACTCTTATAGTCACTACTACTTTGAAAGAAGTCTTCTTCCCATCTTTTCAAGGAGGCAGATCCATGCAATGCATAGGGGAAGTTGAAGACGACTACTCAACAAGGATCTTCTGTTTTGGAAATTGGAGAAGACAGGGAAAATGAAAGTCCAAAACTTTGAAAAGAGAAGACGCGGATATGATTTGCTTTACGACGACAAAAATGCGAAGATGAAGTGTTCTTGATGTAAAAATGAATAAGTCTGACACATAAGCCAAGGAACAAATATAACATTAGCCACAAACTTTAAAATTATTCCATTCTAAGCAAAATCCAATTCGCTGGAATTTTACTCAATCTTTAACCAGAAGGAAATAAGCTGTAGCAAGCTGGGAAGATCTGTAATAAAAAAGAAATATGTTGTAGGAAATCTTAATCCTTTTGCTTCCTTATTCCTTGGCTTCCCTTTCCCTTATTCTTTGTTGTGTTTTATCTTTGTAATAGAGACAAAATTACCAAGTTAATTGAAGAATCATTAACAGGAACTGATGCGTTATTTTAGAATGGATCCCTAATTGAGAAGAAATGAGATCGGAATGTATACTTGTAAGGTGCTAAAATTTCATTTGAGTGTTGAGAATTATGGTAATTGAGTTAAAACAAAGTGAAGAGTGATTGGAGTGGCAATGTCCTTTCATTAGGATCTCTTCCAAAAACACAATAGAAGGATTTAAATTCCTCTAAAACGAAAATAGGAGAAAGAGGAAACTTCATTTTACAAAATCCGGGTTCTTTTCTATTTGGAATTTTAATTATCTTTACCCACAAAAAACCTCTCGGAATTTTTGAGGGTTTTCTACGTCTTGTTCTTTATCATTGGCTTCTTTCTTAAGTAAAAATCTACATTTGAATTTTCACTCTTTCGAAGTTTAGAATTGGTGGAAAGAATCCAAGGAATTTTTTAAATCAAATTCAAATTCAGAAATTGAAACCCTATTCTTTTCCTCACTTCATTAGCTTATGCGTTAAAGAAAATAAAAATTCGGGATTAATAAATTCTTCTCTTCTTCTATTTGAATTCTTTGATTTGAAATCCTTATGAACAACCGAAAAAATAATATAAATACAAAATAAAATTACAGTTTATAAAATATTAAAATTATTTCACCAAAATCTTTAAATAAAATTTATGCAAATCGTATTAGCAGTAGAATTTGTTTTTTATATTACATTTAAATGTTTTTTCTATTTGACCACCCATAATTAATTTTGTAATTATAAGTAAATTAAAATAATTTCAAAATATTGATTAGAAATAATGAATAGGACGTTTTATTAAGAATAGAATCATCCCCCAGGGGTCAAGGCCTTTAATCCAGAAAATGGAAAACTATAGAGTTTAGTCTCTTCTTTTGTTGTCCTCAATTCAAGACTTGATTAATGATTCTTCTCGTTCAGTCCAAAACGAAGAATTTGTCATTAATAACTTGACACCTTTTGAGAGTAGCTCGAAATTAATAACAAAGAGTCAACAGGAGTTATTGACAGCATTACTAGTATTTCCTTTTACTTTTACAATAATCGCCAGTTTTAATTTCCATTTCCGTATTCCTCCAACTATAAACTACATGATAATAGCTCAATCCTTTTAATGCTCAGGAATACTAAATACAAAACTAACCACAATATAATTTACGCAACAGTCATAAATACGTATCCATTAAATGTACGTTATATTTCTAACTTTTAAACACTCGAGTATAAAAAGTTACATAAGCTCAATAATGACTTAGTTTTCCTCACTTTACTTTTCATCGTATATGAAGCAGTAATTACATTCTCATTCATGGATTTAGAAACCTTAGTCAGATGTGATTGGAGTTCAAGGCATTTCAGGCTAGTAAATTTTCAGCGTTAGCTCATAAAATCCATGAATGGGACTAGGTCTCGTTTGTTTTCATACCCTCTGCCTCATTTCTTCCGCAATCATCCCTGAGTTATTGACGTTTGTGTAAGTAGTGATAGTTTATTGCCATTTTTTTCGGTGGCCCATCTGGCACGCCTCCCATTTCTGAAATGTATCTTATACTTTTAGAAATGTCGTTTGTGTCTCTTCGAATCCTAATAATAAAAACCCAACTTCGTTTTCCTAATCGTCAACCTATCAACTTCTCTCAATTTTGGCTCTTTCTCAGAAACTATTGTCATCACCTCCAATTCATTCGGTACTATAAAAACAACAATCCAGAAATGCATCCATGGTTTTTAATGAGAGAATACAATGAGTGAAATGAAAATGAGAAAAGTGTTTTTACTTAACAATTTCTTAACACGACTTTCTACGTTTATATGAAGAAAGTAAAGCTGCTTTTAAGACAGAGAAATAAAGAAAAATATTCTAAGATGTCATTTTGCAAATATATTCTCTACGACCATCCCCATCTCCCCACCTTTCCACGTTATACTCATATACCGAAACAGATTTATTCCAAACAGATGATGATGAGGGTAATAAAAAAGATGGAGAGATACAGCAGCGGATTCTGCCATCGGCAGAATCATTTATCCTGTTCGAATTTTCACGAATCCACACTTTGTCTTCAATTTTTGATGAAAAATTCGGATTTGGTAAGGAATTTGAATTTTAGTTTTTTTAAATCTCATTTGTTAAAAAAAACTTCAAATGAAAAAAATAATCAATTGTGCCCATAGTTTCAAATTGACAGAAAGTTATGTTGGGTAAGTAATTAAAAAAGAAATGTTGAAATGGAAAATTGATATGAGAAAATATTTGTGAGAAATCCGGAAATGTCGAGGAGAAATTAGAAAGTGTACCATTCCACTTAATTTCTCGTAAATTTTTTTTTGAAGATTCAGCGGAAATGAGAAACGGAAGCTCCTTCGTCTTTTCTTCTTCATGACTCATATTTCTTAACGGTTGGAAAAAGGGATTAAAAATAGATTTCCTTTTCGTCACTTTGCTCTTTACTTTTACCAAAAGACATGAACGGAAAAATGATATAGGGGATTAGGATGATTTTGGAAGCCAAAGAAAACAAGTTTTTGCAAATATTGGACATTCCTATAACTTGTTTACATGCTTTTCGGCTCTCTCCTAAATTCTCCTTTCTCATGCAATTCCTGCCAAAAACAACACCCACACCTCATTTCTGTCAACTTTTCACTCTGATACCCAGGTGTGTGGAAGAAAAATAAAGAGTCTTCTGAGAAAAGTAAGCAGGCGAAAAAACAAGCAAGCGAGCGTCAGGTGGAGAATAATGAATTTCTCTTAACTAATTGAGCTTTGCATGTTGTAATTAAAAAGGTACACACACAGTGTGCTGTTACCAAAAAATCAATTCAAATTCTAAAAAAAACTTACTAGGAAAAGTCCAAATCTCTGAATGTCATTTCACTGGGCAGGCTTCGTGTTTCCTGCTTTTCAAAATTGTCTTTTCCTATTCCTAATTAACTTGCACGCACAAACCACCCACCCCAAAAAAAAGTTGTGGTACCATCCTTTTTCTTCCTTGTAAAAGTAAAAAAGAAAACACAGCAAGTAGTTTTATTTTTTAAATATTGTTGAACAGAATGCAGAGAAATGACTACAATTGACTCTGTGCCTGTGAATTCTGTCCAACATGAAGAACAATTGTTATGCACTTATTAAAAGTGCACATAAATCTGGAAAAAATTAGTTTCACTTTTTAAGTAATTCTAAAAAATTTGGTGAAACTAAAAACACTTCTGCATGTTGACAATTTTTGTTTTCATTATGAATAAATTCTGTTGAATGTTTTGAGCGAATGAATGTCATTTAACCAACTTAACAAAAAGTCAGTAAGGGTGAAATTTATACGCATTGTTGTTAGTAATTGTAAAAGCAACAGCAGAGATGTCCTTGCTACAGGAACACACAATAGGTTTTTGTGAAGAAAGAATTCGTGCGTCCCTGTTGAACTGCACTCTAAGACTCAACTGAGGGCTGAATTCGGGAACAACTTGAATTTTCCTCTTCTCTTGTGGCAATGCCTGTTGTTGAAACCTCACACTGGTGGATTTCAGAGACATACGCATGAACGTTACAAGTTTACCAAGAAGTAACAAGAACTGAAGAAAAAGTAAAAGTATAACCTTTCGCCTCAACTAGAAATAACTGACCGTAGAAAATAAAGAAAAAACTTTCACCAACAACGGAAACAATGAAAACTAGTAAAAGAACAACTAACTTTTTTCAATAAAGTTTCAGTGAATGTGTTTTAATGTAATTTTTAATTCACATTCAATTTGTTCATCCAATATTTACTTCAATTAAAGTAAAAGTACAGTTGAAAACTATATACGCTAACATATGATTAAATAAGTTTGGCCTAAAACAGAAATAAAATAAAAATATGATATTTTCATTTGTTTATGTGAAAACAAATGAATTTTTTGCATGATATGACAGTATCATAGTTGTGCGTATAAAACACGCATGAACTTGGTAATGAAATAATATGTGAAATTGCTCCGCAGAAACAATCATGAAAAAATTGGGAAATTTGATGATAAATTTTGATTATTTATAATAGGTTTAGCTAAAATTTATTATACTAAGAACAACTAAACAATCATAAGTTTAAATGATGTTTTGTTTACTTCTCTTTATAAGGTTTTATATTTTTATTATTAGGGTTGATTAGAATATGAAAGTCTAAAATATACACAAAATACTATAGAATTATAGTTATACATTATGAGATATAACATTTTCTGAATTTTCTTTGGTAGAAACATAAGAATCTAATCAACAAAGTGGTTTGCCTGGCGTATACGAGGACTCTTCGCCAATCAAAGTAAACTATCGTATAGATTATCGTATAGAAAATGGTACTTATTTGAAAGGATCTTTTCATATTTATATTTGCATAACCAGGTTTCCTTGTAAATCCAATAAAAGAAAACAAAAGAGATGTTCCAAATTCACTGTGTTTGGTTCATTATATTTTTTCTTTGGAGTTGTATTGCGATTATTCTGGTAGTGAAAAATAGAACCCTGACTTAAAATGAGGATTAATGGAAAATGAAACTACCGAAATTGTTTTAGAAACTTAATTAAATGGAACTCAGGAGACAAGGACAAGAAACAAGGTCCTTGACCTAGTTTAATTTTACAAAGGAAATCAACAGATATAATTTAATATAAACAGTTTCTCCAATCTTAAATTTTCTCAATACACTTGTGCCAACTTGTGTCTTGGCAGGTAGCGGAACGTGTTGAATTATTCCATAAGCGTTTCTTTTCCTAATAATTTCAGTATTGTGAAAAGTCCTATAGGAATTTTTTGAAATGATGTCTCTCGTGAAGGGAACTTGTTTGAATGTTAAGAAACATTGATCTCGTTTGTTGGAGAATTTTTCCCATAGACATTCGACAAGGATATTTTTTCCTAGTAGGGCTGAATTGTGTTCGTGGGGGAAAAAAACAGAACCCTCTTATTCCCAAATGTCACTTTGAATTTGAATTTTTCGATCTTCAGCTTGGATCCTTCGGTTTCACAAAATAACTCCTTTGTTTCCTATCTCTTTACTTTCTCCAGATTATTAACAAAAGTGTCAAAGTTGATTTAGGGCTACAGAGTTATACGAACGGGGGAGAACAGGACAAAAATTGCAAATATTAATCTCATCTACACGCCAAACAAACCAACCCTCAAAATAATAGAGAATCCCTGGATTGTTGTTACTCATGGGAATCCCAGTTTATTTTCTTAAACTTTATTCTAAAATTACTTTTTTTAAGATCATGATTTTAATTTGTTGTATATGTCGTTTTGGATCACAACTGTTTTTGCACGTGTGGAGATTTTTCAGGAAGGAAGCGTTTATAATCCGAAAGTACGAAGTTAAAAAATTTCCTAGGAATGTGATCCTTTCTTTTTTGTACTCCTTTATACGATGTTGTTGTAGGGGAAAACTAAGATATGATAAGGTCGCTGACAGCTTTGTATTGGTTCCCTTCTTTACTACTGTTCTTTTCCTGTGTAAGGCCTTTAATTTATGCTTGCCTAATTGTGGAAGTGGTGTTTGGAAGAGATAGGACCCTGGCCATGTTGTCACTTTCGTGATTAAGGAACTCTGTTCTCACGACCAAATTTCAAAAAAATAACCTTTCAAAATATCGTAATCCAAATACTGTATAATATAAAATATTATAAAGCCACATCTAAAATACTGTTAGAATTCACAAGTAGTCATATTTAACACTTCTATTTGTAGCTTTTTTAGAAGTTGAAATGAAATAATACCCTGTTATATTTTGATATATTGTAATCATGAATTATTAAAATGCGATATTTTGTATTATTTTTAAGGGTATTTAAAAGTAGGGACTAGGGAGTGGAGCTTGGGCTTCTGTTGTTTTTCTTTGAAGAAGATTCATTAGACAAAGAGGATTCTCAGGTTTCTGTTATCAGAAGGAACTTCTTACTTTGAATTTCCCCGGTTTCCTTTTTAGAACTGTGTACTCAAGTGGGTCCTTCTGATTAATAACAATCCATAAGCCCTGAATCATAACAAGAAGAAAAGAGGAGCCTTGACAACTGAGGAGAGGAGGACTCAAAAGTAAAGAAAAAAGACTCGTTAACGAGATTCACTCTGAGTATTAATTCAGTCATTAGCATAATAATTTATTCATTTAATTACCAAATGGAACTCTCCCCTCTTTCATTTTGTCCTCTTATTTCTTTGCTAAAAACTCATGGCGCCAAAATCAATCTTTTCTCACTTCCATCAAGTTTACACACGAATATGGACGCACATGTTTAACTTCTGCACGAAATAAAAAATTATTAATAAGTTACTGAAAGGTTAATAACCCCTTTAAATATATAAATACCTTCATTTCATAAAAAAGAAAAGTGAAAACTCTTACTTTAAATGGTTTTTAAAAAAAATAGATTCAATTAGAAAAATAGATCAATTAAAAAAAAAGTTTTTACACAGTATACAAATTACATTTACACCGAAATAATCACCCAGATTTCTTAGAAAACAAAATCTATATAACTGTGAATCATATAATGAAGTTTAATTTTATTAAGTAAATGCAGAATAAATAAATATTTTCATATTTCCAAGATCCAATTTTAAAGTATTCCACATTATTATTTCCACATCTTCCATAGTTTGTTTAATTGAAAAAATGTGTGCTTAAAACATAAAACAAAACAACACAGAGAAAAGCACGATACATATGATAAATGCTCTATTTAGAAACAATTTTCCATATTGCATGGTCACACACTTTGTTATCTTTTTTAAAGTATATGTGAGAAACGGATCTTTTTCAGTGCATGAAATGCGTAAGCACTTGAACTTGACCTCGTGTCAAAGTTGAACTCTACTGAAATCTATCCTTATAGTCAAGGAAGCTTTTTTGGTTCGGCAGTTTATCAGTTTCAAGAGTGTCATGAATTGACTTAAGGATTAGGATTAGGAAAAATGAAGTACGATTTTTCTCCTTATGTTGATTCATATTTCCGCCGTGGTATTTTTTGTGTGGTTGAAAAGATTACGTTAGTAAAATCCAATAGAATACGATTTTTTGGGGTGAATTTGGGATTCTTTTGTCTCCTATCGTCTGTATAAACATTGGAACGTGCTTTCCTAATGAAAGAAAGAGATTTAGTGAATATTCTTTCCAAGAAAAGAAATGGTAAGATTAGAACAAGAATTTTATTTTTCATGGGCTCACAACCTGCTACATGAAAAAAAAATGCGATCCTGATTTTTCTTTGTTCTTCGTGTGAATTTTTAGTAACTGAACGTGTTGTCTTTGAGTCAAGTGAAGTTTTATTTTGCTTTCAATCGGCAAAATTCCTCATCGTTCTTGTTGATTCTATTTATTGAGTGAAATTATGACTCGAATTCTTATAATCCGCCAATGAATTTTTTCTAAAATTCATAAAAAAATTTGGTGAACCTAAAACACTTATCAATAGTTGTTAACAAATTTATATTTTATCGTATGAGTTATCCTAACTCGTCCTAACAGAATGTAACCTTATTTGCATCTGTTCAAATGCACGCTTGAGCGTAAATATTATGTAAATATACATTAACGTTGATTTACAAGAATACGATAGATTCATGAAGCGAATTCATAGTTAAGTTCTTAGGAAGCTTAAGTTTTAGTTTATGAAATGAAATTGGTGAGTTCTTTGGAGAAAAGAAAAAGCTTAGAGAGAAAGTGTGTGAACGAACGCACAATGCAGGGCAGTTATTTTGAAATTGATAAGAAAAGATAAACTTGATGGTCTATATTTTCAGATTATTGAGAAAACTCTATGATGGTTTGATTTCAAGTGCTGTTCCAGAAACATTAGTTTCCATTCTCAAGCAATTTCCAGCATATTTTTTTGAATCTTGTTTTATGGATTCGTTAGTGTAAATTGACCCATGGTGTTGGCTCTGATCCTTTTTTCTTGCGTATGTCCTATTCGGTGTCTTTTCCTTGTGGATAACTGAGTGAGAGACTCCATTCATAATATAAAGCTCTCCGGTACATTAACTCCCATAATCGTTTTTCATACGAGAGTTTTTAGAACTCTGTGTCGGAATGAAGGATTGAGACTCACACAAAGGCCTAAAACAGAATGTCTCTTAATAGCTCCCTTAATAATCATAAATACGAACCTCCACGGATAATGGAGGAGATTAGAAGACAGTCACTCAGTTCCTACACCACAATCCAATTAAAAATGAGCCCTGGGTACAAATTTTTTTTCGAAATTCAATCTTAAGGATAAGCTTTCTTGGGACTCGTTCTTTGAAATTCACAAGATAAAAATATTAAATATTGTCAAAATTATTTTATTCCAGGACCAAAAATCAAGGTTCACCTATAAAACAAAACAGTATATGGATTCTTGAACTTAGCTTTAAACGATAGATTCTCCACTGATAATTTGAGTTTACGCCTGAAATCCTTGGCAGAACTTCTAGTTTGAATAATAATATTTATGTATTTTTAATTTTTTCCAGAGTTAGTTGAAGTTATTTTTAAGATGAACAGATTTTTATTACGGTGGACTTGAATTTGACATTTTGAGATTGAATTCAATATTTTGTGTCCACAAAGTTATTTTGCTTTTGTTTGTCTATTATGTTCGTTGGAGTTCATCATTTGGAAGATACATTCAGAGATTTTCATAATTCTCTCCATTTATAGGATACCCTCTACAAAGAATTCTCATTTTCGTATGTTTAAAAATTTTCTCCTGCTCGATTACTTTTAAGGAACATGACCCTTTTTCCATGGATAGCGGCATGGATTACGAAAACTAATTCATCAACGTCTCAAACGCACTACCAAAATCCTCAGCTTTAGAAAGAACACCATTATGGCCACACATTACAAAGCGGAAAACCGCCAAAAAAAAATTGCTGTGATCACTTCGTAGAAAGTAAAGAAATTTTTATTAAACATTAAAAGAGACGATAGCTGAGCTGAGTTATAAACTTATAAGCTGCATCATGAATTCATTGTTTCCACGACTTTGACTCAACCATTTCGTATGATTTCATAACTGTATTAAGTTGTGGTTTTCAAAGTTAAGTTTACAAGCAACCGATATCACAATAACTTCTAGGTCACAAAGCTATTTATTATTCTTTGTGTTAAAAGAGAGATGATTATTCAAAAAATTAAAAAAGAAAATTAGTTTTCTTTCAGTAATTTGAAATTGGTTTCCCTTTGGTTTTTAGGATTACTCTCATAACTTGCTTGTGAATAATTTTTAGATTTTGCTTTATTTGATGTGCCAACAATGATTTAAATGGATGGAAAAATGATCTATAGTGTTCTTGATCATGTAAACTTCTTTCTCTAAGCACAAATCGTCTATGTTAAACAAAATCCTACTTAAAATACTTATAAGTCGTGCATTAATTAAAAATGTTTAAGGAACTCGTCACGAAGTTCCTCATCAAATTGGAATTCGACACCGATATAATATTATTTTGACAAATTATTATTAATGATATTATGACAAACTTATTTGGAATTCTTCTCAACTTCTGCTAATGACAATGAGTCAATGAAACAATACCATATTAAATTAAGCCCCTCCCAGTTTTGTCAAAATACGCAGTATTGTAAAACGGTGAAATCATCAAAATAACTCATTGGTTATCAATTCAGTTATTAATAAAGTGTCAGTAAAATATGTTTTCACAGTGCAGTCATATTCTACCATTTTATGAAGTAATGAAACAATTCTCAATAGAATAGTTAGCCTTGAAAGTTTTTATTGGGTGCTGTATTCTTTTCAGGGACCTGTCGCCATGATTTTGATTTGCTAATAATTTATGAAATAAAGTTACTCTAAAACGAGATAACGAGAACTTGTCCAAAAAAAAAGAAATTAATAATTGATTAATGATTGATTAAAAAGAAATGGAAAAAGTTAACGTCAAATTGTAAAATTTTCTCTTAAGAAAACTATCCCCAGGGTTAGGGTTTAAATTTTCATTTGATTTAATAGGCCAGATTTTCTTTGGTAATAGCTGACTTGACCTTTTAATTTTCTTTTCTCATTTATTTACTGGATTTCTCCTTCGTTAAGGAGGAGGAGAGATGAATTCCATTGTCTATTGTTCCTGCAGGAAGTTTTTTTGGGTGTTCTCTTGGGTTCTTTCCCTTAGTCAGGGAAAAGTGAATGGACTTTCACTACTATAAGAAACTTCCTCGGCTTTGATCAAATTCAAAGAAGGGAAACATTCCCCAGTGAGCACTACAATTTGAGAAAAAGAGATACGCCGATTAAGCTTTGGATCTTCTTTCTACAGAATTTAAAAAATTTCTACGTTCCATTTAATACAATTGTAAAGAATACAATCCTTAATGATCAAAACATGAAGAAAATTTAATTATGGTGTTAAAAGGAACTAAAATTCACCATTTTCTGGTTAAGTCGAAATGTTGTTAGGGAGAAAGTTTATGCTGCTCTTCTAAAATTCTTTGGAAAAAGTAAGAGGTGGGGAATGGGGGATTGCAATAATGTAATTGAATATTCAAAGAAACCCTCCCCTAGACTCAGTTCCTCATATCTCTCCTGTCTACGTAAGAAAAGGTTTATCATCGTCCCCATGGCAATCCCATTGTAATCCATACTTTACTTTATTACATTCCGTCAGTCTCAGCCCACTCTCTTCCGGAACAGCTCAAGTTTACACAATTAGGATCATTATTCAAAGAGAGATGGACAGGAACCCATATCGAAAAACCATAGAAGAAATTCTTACTCTTAGAAGAGACGAAGAGGGAGAAAGTATTCCTCCAATTTCTCAAGATCAACTGGAAAGTCGATAACTTTCCCCATTAAAGTTTCTTTTGTCTCTACCACTGTCACTACTTTTATTATCTTACCACCGTACCGGAAACAAACACACCCTTACTCAAAACAAAAATATAATAATCATCCAATGTCTATAACGCTAAGGCAGAAGGAAAACAAGAATATCAGGCAAGATAATTTAAGTAGATTATAGTCTTTACGTATGGATATTTTAATATACTGTATTATCTGCTCAATTTTGATAAAAAGAAGGGCAAGTGCAAATAAAGCAATGCTTCAAAACACATACAGCATACCACAATTAACACAAATTATGCTGACATTTTTTATATTTTTCTTTATTGACTTTCTTTGATAAGCTTTCTTTGACTTTCTCTAATTAAGAGAGCTTATAATTTTTGAAACGAGATATTCTCCACTATTCCAATCATTAAATATTTTTTTAGAATTAATTTTTGAGCTACTTTCTTTCTTTAATGACATATGAATAATATTTTCTTCATTTAATACTACTGATGTTGAAGATTCAAGAAGCTACTAGTAGGTGGTACATAATGAAATGCACCAATGGTGGGGTAAGTTCAAAACTTATTGGGGATGATAATAATAGTTTATGATTGAATTAAGGAGCGTCATTGCAGTCGTCCACTTGTCGGTGCTCATATCTTTCTGTGCTTTAATCCAGATTAATTGGTTTCCATTGTGAATTGTAATCGAGTTTTCATTCTTTCCTCTTCATTTTGAATCAGTAGGAGGGTGGGATGAGTCCGGACATTTCGGATGATTAATCTCATCTCTTTCTCAATAAAGTCATCGGGAAAGAGTCCATAAAAAGGCAAGAGAGAAAATGAATGAGGAAAAGCTTTCACCCAATGAGGCTCTCATCACATTCAAGAAAATCAGAGGAGATCAGAGGAAAGTATTCAAAGTAAATAAAACGGAAAGAGGAGTATTCCGAAATCTGAAATCCATGTAATGGATTACCCACTCCCTCACTTTTTCCCCACTCAAAAACACCAACTTTCTCCAAGGACACAAAATCCAAAATATGATTAGAAGGAAATGGACCCAAAAGCTTCAATAATCCTTTTTTACTCAAATCTCACAATCCGCTCAACCATATTCTTTATTATAACTTTAGATCACTACTAGAATAAAGGAAGAAAAAACCACAGTATCCTTGAAAAGTTGAACTAAACTAATTCTGTGCAGCAAGCAAGAGCGTACTTTCCAATTACTCTAATATTAAGCTTTCCATCGACATTATATTTTGGCAGCAAACAATTATAACTGCATCAATTTTGCTTTAAATATTTGTAAACTCAGCTTACGGAATCATCATGTCCGCCTGTCTGTACATCTGACATGATAACTTCAGAACAAGTGGACGGAATTCGATCAATCTAGGCATGATCGTAAACTGGGACAAAAGTAAAATTTTAAAACAAATCGGTCCAGCGGTTGCTAAGCAACGAGAGAAAAATTCTAATTTGAAATGGATTTTTTTGACTTTTGAAAATTGGATTTAGGAATAATGTTTTCAAATCATTATGCCTGTACCTGACACGAAAAGCGACATTTAGTTTTATAAATATTTGTTGGATTATTTTTTTGATTTGAGCATTTGTGCCTGACACTTATTCGTTTACAACTTTTGACTTGAGTGTTGATTGGAAGGGTTGGTGTCTATTTTGTAGTTAGACATTAATAAAATTATAGTATGAAACTGTAGCTCTGGTGTCTGTAGGGTAACTAATAACTACTATAAGTAAGAGTTAGTCAAGTAACGAGAAGAAGAAATTATAACGAGCCTCATAATCATTCATCACTTTCTCCCTTTAAGTTTTTATTTTGTTTTTAACACATTTCCAAATCTAACCCTTTGTTCCATGGATGCTCTCCGAGTTTAAACTCATTAAAACTCATACGTGGAGTCTTATGGGAGTGAAACTTGAAATAATCAGAGATCTGGGGAAAGTGTAATGATGATGAAGCCCCCCTCTCCCTATAATTCCTTCCTTTCGATCTTGTTTATTCCCTTTGTCTTCGCTATGAATGTCTCATTTACCCCTGATAACGAAAGACACGCGAGGAAAAGTAGATAACAGGATTTACATTTTATATTATTTTCACTCCCTTTCACTGACTCAAGAAGAGAAAACATTTTAAAAACAGAACACGCGTCCTCACTTTCTCTCATTTTTCTTTTATCTTGCTACTCCAATCAAATTTTGGTTTCCAAGTTTTCACACACTTTATTAGGAAGTTGGAATTGGGCGGAAACACTTACAATCAATTTTGAAAGGAAAGCTTTACCGTACTTAACGTATAATGAAACTATAGAGAGATTGGCGAAATTCATATTTAGCTCTCTCTATGGAATGCTCATTTGAGTGAAATATGCTGAAATGGTTGTAAGAATTATGAAAAATAAAGTAATTCAAAAAGTAGTGTATGGGTGGTGAGTTTTTTGAGTGAAAGATCACCTGAAGAGAAAATAAGAATGGTGATTTTGTACAAGAAGAGAGTTAAGTTCTTGGAATGTGAATAGAAAAAAGAAGGAGGGGGATTGCTATGGAATCCGAGATCTCTTCTTCTTGAAATCGATCTTTTAGGGGGAAGTTGAAGTGAAAGACTCTTAAGACTTTCTCCAGAAGAGGCTCAAGTGTCGTCAAACTTTTCCGGAAAATTATCCTTTAGGTTCTCTTCTCTGTACCACTCCAACCAAAATTCCAAAGTCTATCCTTTCAATATTCTAGAATCCCATTTAAAAACACCCGCTCACAATTACGTAAGTGGATATTCCACACCAACCACAAAACGATACCCAAAGAATACGACTATACTATCGGTAAACAATTCCGGTTTATTACATTTCAATACATTACCAATGTCGCACTAAAAGAAAACATTTTCTACTTTCTCTGTTTCTGGTGTCACAAAATCAGACGACGGAAAAATTATTTTATTTCATTAGTATTTTACTTGGGTGAATGGTGTGCGTAAGAAATCTAAGGTTGTGGTTGTACAGCTCTTGAATTATTAAATTGAACTTCTATTCCTTTTAGGAAATTCAGTAAGAATTATTTCCAAGAATACTGAATTTACATTTTCGTTGTTACATTCAAGGCGTGAATAAATTAGATTAAACGACTCGAACTATGTAACAATTTTTAAAAAGAATTTGTGGAATACATTCCCAAGGTATGATGAATAAAGGTAAATGTTGAGTTTTGGCTCTTGAATCTTGAAGCAGTAAAAATAAAAGCACTTTTTACAAGTATTTGTATTAGGGTAGAGTTTTTGAGGGTTAGACAGCATAGCATTGATTCAATTTCCATTAGAAAACATTCCACATTTTCCCTGAGGTCTTCAGTAAATACACGTAGGAAGACCTTGATTGAGCAACTAAACGAAGAATATTATGAAGAAAAAAAGAGAAAATAAAATCCAGCCTTTGTTTTCTTATCTCAGAACCCAATCAAATTACACATGTCCATTACTACAAACGACGAAGAGTTCAGGTACACGTTTCTACAAACACGAAAGAAAACAAAAGAAATCTTTATTTTCCTATCTTTCTACCTTACGACTACACTATACAAATATAATAACCAAGAGCTTTTTCTTGTGTTACAAAATATTTCCAATCTGATTTTTCTTCTGCTTCATCACTTTTTATTGAATATACTCTAATCTTGGTCCTGGAAGGCGTAGCTATAAGCTTGCCTGAACTTTATGCGAAATAAAACATTTTGTTGTAAGTATACTTTTCATTTATCTAATGTCCCCCAATGCCAATCAACACTTTTTCGATGAAAAAGTATGACCGTTTTCACAATTCAGCCTTCAGCAATATTGTTGATGTTGAAACAAAACTCAAAGTTGTTTTTTAATACATTTTTGTATCCAATTTTATGTTAGAACTTTATTAGAAAAGTGAATGTGGGAGGTTTGATTATTTTTGACTGTTCGTCTGGTGATCGTCACGTGTGAGAACAATCAAATGAAGTGAGAGTGACACTCTGTCCAAATAAAAGTGAAAAAGTATAGGATGAAACAGATGGAGGATCAAATAGAAAGAGGGGTCAGAAGACACAGAGAAAATGAAATAAAACCAAATCAAGTTTGACTTTCTTCAAATGAAATTGTTTCCCTTTCTTTTCAAAAAAGCGTCAAATTCGTAAAGGAAGAAAAAGGGTGTCCCCTCTGCCAATTTTCATTTTGGTGACTTCAGTCGCAGACACAACTATGAGAAAAGCAAATATAATTTACAGGAACAAAAGAATACGAAGGCCAGATTGAAAACTTTGGTTTCACATTTCAACTTTTATGTCCTTTGCTTTCTCTCCTCCAATGCCAAAGTCTCTTTTCAACAAATTTAATTTCTTCCTTTTGAAATATAGAACTCGTGTCATCCAACCAATCTTTTTTTTATCAAAAATTTTAATAAAAACATCAAACGGTAAATTTTCGATTATGATGATAATTTCAAGTATCAGTTGAAGAGGTTGAAGAAGGAAAAAAGAAAGATGGTCGCTTGGAGTCTTCCTTTCCTCCGGGTCGGGTGCCTGTTGCGGTTTGTATAATATTTTCCCATTAGCATTAATTAGTCGGCTGGGTAAAGTTATCACTCTGTTTCACCGAAGGCCAAAGTGAAATAAGGGGAAAAAATACTAATTTTTCAATTTTCTTTAAGTCCAAGTCCAGCCCAAAGCTTGTCTTGTTTTCACATGAACACAAGAAACCGGGGATTAAACTTTAAAGTTTCAAAAAAATACTTTTCAGAGTATATTGCAGTATAATTTTTCAATTAATATTTTATTATGTCATCGCAAAATGAATTTTAAGTAACACGTTATTCATTGCATTAAAAATTGAATTAAAGTCAAGTTATAGCAGGAAAATAATCAAAGCCTCATGTTAAACAAAATTAATTGTTATACTAAAAATACTAATAACATTTCCTTCTGCGATTAGGTAAAATATTATTACGAAAGGATTGAAAATGACAAAGTTATTTGCTTCGGAACAAAGATTAAGACGCAATATAAATTGATATGGTGCAGTCTTCATTATGTTTTTGAACTGATCATTGATATGATTGACTGCTTTTAGCTTTGTTTAAATGAGAAACTGAACTAATTTACCCAATTAAATGATATTCAAGCAGAGATAATGATACAAGTTTGAGTCCTATCGGAAATTATTTTTGTCTTTAACTTAAAGCGTGGAACCTCTATTTGGATCTTTTTATTTTAAGAGTCTAAAGTTAAGGAAAAAGAGTGAAAGAATTTGAGGTTTAGTGGATTTTGTTCTGTTGTTACTTTATGTAGATTTTGGCTCATTATCATCCATGCGGAAGAAAGTGAAGAGGAAATCTGGGTTCTTTCTTTGGTTTGAAATTTTTGGTGGTTCCTTTTCATTCTTGTGGAAGGAATTCCGGAGGAGGGCTTTGAATGCCAAGTGAGAGGAGGTGAAAGTAGAAAAATGTAAATCGGAAATAATTTTCTTGTAACTTGGTCTTTTTTTCTCCTAAGGAAAGCGGAACTTGGCTCTGCACTCCACCACCATCGCAGCATAGCAGGCAGTAGAACCGAGACGACTTTTTTCAGAATCGTTTTGATCATTCATATGTAAATCATTCTATCCATCTTATAAAATAAAATTCTTTTTTCATCTCAACAGGGTTAAAAAGAACCACAAAATTGCAACAGGCTTGCAAAATTCACTAGAAATTACTGTTGTGACCAATCAGAATCCAAGATTTTCCCCTAGCTGCTAAGTGTTATTCCCTCGACGCATAAAACAAGATTAAATCCAAAGAATTGAAAATTCCATTTCGGATTTTCCAGTCCAGTATCCAGAGCCAATACGAATGAAGCGCACATTGCTCATATTCAAAGATCCATAAAAAGAAGACAAGAATCAATTGATCATTTTACACGGCACTTTTCATTGTGCAACAACCGGAAACCACTACCAAACTCTCTTTTCCTTTTAAAGTCGTCTTTTTCCTCGTACACAACAAATCCGGGGAAAGGAATCCGAATTCCTAAGAAAATAAAATTGGAATTTGGATCTTGAGATGCAGCAAAGTGTTCTTTTATATAAAAAAAATGAAGAGTTAAGAGCTTTCTTTATTTCCAATCAACCCAATAGCCCAAACGTTAAAAACGAATTTTGCGACATAACCGTTAGGGCATTTTAACAAAAATTAAGAAATTGAAATGAAATCAGATAAAACAAAACTTGTGCTATTTACTTTGCAGCAAGAAAATGTCACAAAAGCACAAACTCTAGGCTTTACCACGATACGAGACGAGATGGACCCATCTCGTCACGCCTGTGTCTCGTGAGACAGCATCTTACCTTAAACCCATTACAAAGTAGTTTCCATGTGAATGTGAAAGCCTCGAAAAGCGACTACGTCATAGGGGCAGAAGTACCATCTAAGACAACAATAGAAGCCTATGCCGCAGTAGGCATTTTTAGCTTTTGGAGCGTTTCGTTTTTGGAAACTATCGCCTGCTTCGGTACATTATACATAGGTATGGTGTTACACATACACATTCTTTAAACTAATACTAAAATGAGCATACTTATTAACAGACGAAGTCGGTATATGCGATCTAAAAGTCCGTCCGTCTGACCGTCCGTGTACACGATAACTCGAGAACGAGTTAACGGATTTCAATGAAACTTGGTATATAAGCATTTGAGGTCATAACTGAGTAGGCTTGGTAACGAGACGAGACGTATATGTATGCACACATACATTATGTATCTTTAAATTAAAACACATACTTATCTGTAAACATGACAAACATACAAAGTATCTAGTAATATGTGTATATGTATGTATAAAGCATACACTATACATATTAATACAATCAGGCATTAAATGCTAAAGAGTATGTGCATGTATATTTATGTTGCAAATGTACATTTTAATGAATTATGCATGCTTAAACAGTAATAATATATTAATATGAGTTAAGAATGTATAAATATGTACTGTTATACATAAATTATTATGTATACATCAATATATGTATTGCTTTACTGATTCATGAGTGTGAATTTTAAGGAAATTAGTACGAAAATACATAATTTGAAGTGCTATCCTCGCGAGATGGCCTGGTGTCCATCGCAGTGGTAAAGTCTAAGGCGTAGGCAAATCAGATTTAGGCCTAATTTCATTCGTTTTACTGTACAAGGACTTTGAAGGGAAAACTACTATAATATTTTTGTTTGACTTTTTTTAGCAAATTAAAACAAAAGTTTAAAGTTTTATGAAATAGCCAAAAAGCAGATTTGCAGTTTAATTGGATTTCGGACTCAAAGTTTGGTAAGAAAATGAAAATGACTTAAATTGAAGTTGATGAGAAGCAGAAGCTGTGTAAATTTGTGGGAAGCTAATTCCTAATTAGTTTTTTTTAGAAAGGGGGTGAAAAATGAAGGAAAGTAAATTGAGCGTCTCTTAATTAAAATGCAAATGGTTTTTCCAGCCTGAGGAAGCCCAATGAGTCGTGAAATAAGGAGATTCTTGTCGGAAATGTTTGGAGTTCTTCATATTATACAATCCTTTTCAAACCATCCCTCCTTTCTACTACTATACAACAGTCATCTTTGCGAAGATATCCAAACAAACGTAAGTGAAGTCTAGTCCTTTCAAATTCCAGTTCACTCCAACGAATTTCACCCTCCCCCGAATTAATCCAAAAAAAAAAATCTCTCCTAAACTCAGTTTGGGTAATATTGGCAAAACAAAGGATTGCGTAACTTTCTTTCGGGGATAAAGGTGATGAAATTGGGATGAATCTTTATGACAAATGAAACTACACAATGAAAATATTTTACTACAGTATGCACTAGTTAATGACGAAGATGTCTCACTCTAATAATGATATTAAAATATTTCATCAAACATTCAAGCGCAGTATTTTATTTCTGAAGTTGAACATTACTTCTATTCATGCTAAATCCTATATAAACATTAACACATTTTGAAAAGAAATTAATTTGATTTTAAAAAAACAGGAGGTTAAAAAAACAATGAATAATAGCAGTTTCACAATGTAAATAGTAGTATATTGTGTAAAGCTTATATCTAATCCCTTCAATTCGTTAAGCAGAAAGCTAATTGCTAAAATATTCGTAACTACTAAAATAATGCCTTTCTTCATGACTTTTCTTCGAAATGGAGCATTAATTTGAATTTGGATTTCAAGAATGAATCCTATTCGTAATTAAAGGTTGAATTAGTCCTGTAATCCTTTTAACTTTAACTTTGGTATTGAGAGGATAGGGATGAAATAAAAGTAATAAAAGGATAGGGTTGTTGCGCATAATTGTAATGAAGTCATTCGTCCTAATCCTTTGGATGGTTGCAATAATGAAAAATGAACTTGGTATTTTCATTAGATGAGAAACCGTAAAAGGAGCAATTAGAGTCGGAAATTATGTGACGAGGGTTCCTGGGTCAGGATTGTGAAATTTGTCTGATTCGATCTGACTATCTTACAATGTAACTAAGGTTCTTTGACAATAAATTAAATTGCTTAACAAATAAGCAGATAGATTTGCTTTTGTCAAGACACCTTGCTATGTAATGCACCAGTCCAATGAATTTATTATCGGCAATAACTACTGCTGTCCCCTCCGTCCGGGATTTTTTGAAGGGCGAGGCCCCTCTCGCTCTCAAAATCAATTCATATTATCCTTTATTTTAATTTTTAATATTTTGATATTAATTGCTGGTTAAATGTATTAAATGTGAAATGAGTGAAATTAGGTGGGATTGCAGTGACTGTACATTTTATTTTAATTGATCACGCCGTCTTCAATAATCACTTTGCGTTTTAGTGTACCGAAAAGGGAAAACTGGGAATGAAAGACTCAATATGTAAGCACCTTTAATCTTTTTTTTTATCCAGGCGCCACCTTATCTCTATGTTAAATACATGCGTAGAAAACTCACAGGAATAAAAAAATATTGAAGACCCTGTAAGTAGTAGTGAAAGTGAATTAGTAAAGTAGTAAGCTATACTATACATTCACTAATTCACTAGTTACTCTCCCTCCTCGGTTTGCATAATTGTACGGTTAATTTCTTAAATGCCACTTAATGACATTTTTAGATATTCAAGTTCGGTATTTTAAGTAAGCTAATGCAGCTCAGCGCAGCGATTTCTACATTATTTACTGTGTAATTTTTTTATTTTGGTTTTTTCATTAAGTGGTGATGTTTTCAAAATTCAGTTGGGAGGGAGACATTATGCCATTTAATAAGTTTGTAGCGAATGTCTGCGTTTCTTTTTTACAGTAAAGTACTTCTTCGGTGAAATAAAAGGAGACGCTTCTTTGTAGGAAATTGACACTCTGTATGCAGAAGAGCTTTCACTAGCCACCCCCTCTTTAAGAATAAATAACGAAAACCCAATTCTCATCCAACCAAAACCAGTTTACATAGAAATGACTATCACTTTCACCGTCTCACCCTCAAAATTTTAAAAACAGGGAGTCTTTATATGGAAATCCAAGACATCATCAAGATTAGTCGCAGACAGGGAAGAAGCAGGACTTATTGTTGTACTATGTATTGTCCGGCCGTTAGCATATAGGAAATCCGAAATCCTCAGAGTCAGAATATTGAAAATATTGGGTTTAATTTTGAATTTTTAGGCTTATTATTTTTAAGATGATTTCTCTGGAAATATAACGGAAGATTTTAACTTATGAACATAACTTTTGACGGTGCAAATAAAATAGCCGACATCAGCGTAAACCGTTTTCCCGTACCCGCTTTTGGTTGCTGGATTCTAATGCAAAACAACGTTTCACGGGATGCTGCTGAATTCAGGAACTTTTTTTTTTACATATTTATTTTAAAAAAATTGATTTTGCGTTATATCCTTTTATTTGTTATTAATTTCGGTTTAGTTAATTTTACTTAACTTAAAATTAAAAGTTACTGTAATAAGTATATATTAACTATAGTTAATTTAATTTATTTCTTTGGAATTCGAAAAAAATTTCATTAATAATCATCTACGTTTCAAAGATTCCACATTTTGAAAAATAATTATTTAATTTTTCTGATACAAGGAATTTTCAATGCTTAATGGAGTATTCGATAAAATCTAAATTAAAATTCCATTGAAGGTGAAAATGGTGATTTTGGTTAGTAAGAAGGAAGTTTTGGGGTCCAAAATTAGGGAAATAAATGTTTTGAATTAAAGAAGACGGTTATTCATGTCAAGAGAAAAGACGGTTTTAATGATCCCACTTTACTTTGTCCAAATGTTCCATTTTCTTTTGGCGACAGCTGTTTCTTCTTAAGAAAAGGATTTTCAACTTTTTGACTATGCAAATGCAATACTTATGTACAAAGTACAAGTGAGATGAAGATAAAGCCCAACTAAGCTTAGACTTGAATTTGAAGAAGACTAAAGAAAACTGAAATGGCTTCTCCATTTACGAGTGCAAAGCGATGTTTATTATTTATTAGTGTTTATTTCATTACCCAAAATTTCAAAAAAAATTTTTAGAGTTTGGTCTTATTAAGAATTTAATGAACTGAATGTCATGGCCCAAAAGTCCAAATAATTTGTATTAAATCGAGATTGCGCAAAATTAGTACTGTGCTAGAGTATAAAGTAGACATAACACATGAGAGCAAAATTTAGAAATAATTAATCGACTTTTCTTTTTGTGGATGTCAAGAATAAAATAAACCTATATTTTTGGAGTTGTGAAGAAGCAGACTGCTTCAAGCCGAATATCTTCAGAAGAAAGCTTATGTTGATCCTTGTTTCAATGTTACTGCTTTCTTGTTATTCCTTTATCGGTAGTTGACACTTGCAAAGCGTAGTCTTTATGTCTTTCTTAACGCAAATTAACCTTTCTTGAATACCATTTACTTTTTAAAGAAAAGTCCAGTCCGATTAATTCTCACCAATCAAAAATTAGCTTATGCATAATATCATAAATGAGTTATTTTTAAGTTAAATTGAATTTTGAAGAATTCCTCTTCCAATTTCTGTTCTGCACACCGATAGAATGTGTATAATGACAATTTAAATTACATTTGATTACAACTGAAGCTTTGATAAAGAGAAATCTGGCAGGTTATCTCAAGGTTTCTTGACAACAGAATTTTGAATTCCTAACAATAAATTATAGAAAAATCAAGCTTTCGTTGTCAGGCAATAAGCTTGCTTTATCTGATCTCTATTTTGCTTGAGTTAACGCTTAATTGATCATTTTCTCCAGTTCCACCCACATTTTACTGTGAAGCGGTTACATAAAATCGAAGCAAAAGCAAAAAGACGTAATTTAGGAGTTAGTTACTTAACAACGAGAGCCTTTTAAGCGTGTCTCTTATTTCACTCTTAGTCTAATTGCCAATTAGACCCAAGGAAATCGATACATGACAAAACTAGAAGAATTAAGAGTCACTCTATGCTATAACATTCCGTTTCTTCGTATTAGTTTTAAAACAACCTAACCACGAATTTTCACATCCCCAAACTGGGGAGGGCAAACTAATACTTTATCACCTTTACCTTCATGAGCAAAAATAGGAAGAAGTGCAATACAAGAAAAGAATTTTTAATCAAATCATACGCGAGAGGAGTTTTCTATCTTATTTCTACTCTGCCAAAAAGAGTAGAAAGAGTAGAACTGAGTGAGTTAGAGTTTAGTAAAAACTGTTTTTTCTTTTGCTGATGAAAGGTAAAGGTAAAAAAGTAGTTTCCAATCTGCTCAATTACAATTAATTCTATGATTTTCAATTTATTGAGAAAAATATTATTTATGCAATTCACAACTCTTTGGATTTTTAACATGTATTGCATGAGCTTTTATTAATTTTAAATCCTTCATTAGCTTGGTTGCTTGCAAAGTAAAAAAAGGTTCTAAAAAACTTTGTTTATCGTAAATCCTGTCTGTAACTTGAATCTTTTGAGTAATTTTGTTTATGATTTTTCTGATTTTTATGGGGAACACTAAAACAAGATTTTAAGCGTCGCTGTCCCTCTTACAGTCATCATATCAAGCATGACTACACCACCCGATTCTAGTTGTAAACAATATCTTTGAACAACTGCAACTGTTCTGACAAGCAAGCTGCTTACTAAAAGTGCGATGATGGGTTAAATTAATGCCAGTCAGTTATACATACAATTATTTGGAATCAATTGCAATTAAAGTATTATTTCCACTGGTTTATATTCATTGCTCCAAAAAATACATTGATGTGATCTATCAAAAGATGATTTAAATAACCATCATAAGAATTTGGCGCTTCTAATGTGGTTTTTAATTCAACCAATGAAAACACAAAATCAACAGTTGGCATTTTCGTCAAGGTCTTGTAACTTCAAACTTCGTTTTCTCCGGATCCGGAATGAAATCAATGAGAGAAGCAAATAAGAAGATGACAGTCCCCGGGTTCTTTTTTAGGAAAAAGAAGCGAGACGGATGGATAGTGTGAAAACACGAAGTTGACTCTTCACACGTGTTTTCGAATCCAAAGGGTGTATGAGATCAAGAAGGCTTTCAAAACCTTACCTTCTTCCCCTAATAGTCGGCGGAAGAAGAAAATCAGATGAGATCTTAAAATCTAAAAGAAAGGAAGGGATTTTGAGTATTTTTACTATTCCACATTACAGTTGGAAAGAATACTTTCAATTTAAATTCGAGGATTTAGGAATTTGGGGATTTATAAGTCGTTACAGCATGTTGATCGTTGTTCTGATTGGTTGAATTAACATTAATATCTACAACACAATTACCAGATCAACATTTATTTCTCAAGAATTAGGATTACTCAAATTGTCACAAAAGCAGTCCTCATAATCCATACAAATTACCAATTTATAAGAAAAGCATTAGAGAATTCACTTTAATTTATTTGTTTTTGGTTAAAGATATCTGAAGTCTCCATTATTCTTTTCTTTAACATAAATAAATCCTAAGAAAATAACTGGCCAAATTCAATATAAAATATTGGTTTCGTTTTTATGGTTTAAACACAGGAAAATAATAAACTGATTTGATTACGATTCGTCATCAAAAGCAAAAAGCATCCATTACAAACAACAGTTCTTGGAGGAAATGATAAAGTAAAGCCTTGTAATAATAGAAAAGAAACGATTAATTGTTTGATACAAATTGTATCATACAATGCTAAGCTTTAAATGTAAAATATCGAAGGAAACACATTAATATCATTGTACGGTTTTTTAGGGAACATCCCGTTCAGAGGTGACCTTGAAGGAAAGTTAAGCTCTAGCACTGATGATGAGTCAAACAAATACATAATACATACTAAAATACGTAATTACAAAAACGTATGCACTAAAATTCATAATATGAAAATCGGGTAGACAACACCTTAATCTCACAATTGGGGACTGGATAGAGTCCATGTCCACTTTCCAATAACAGAGTATTAATCGCACAACATTAAGTAGGAACTTGACCCGATTTTTATACTATGCATTTTTGTCTATTATGTAATTCTAGTATAATGCATTTTTAACGCATTTTCGCCAAGCAGATTTGCCATGTACACACATAGCAAATCTGCTGGTGCGAACCAAACCCAAAAGTCAAGATCTCAAAAAAATATATAATAAGTTCAGCCTCCCAGATTTTTGTGGTGCTGGGGTGCAAACTTCAGCCAGCCATCAAAAACACCTCACAAAGCTATGGATACTTAGTTAAGAGTAAGACAAGCACAACTTTTAATTTTGAATAACTGATGTATTAAAGTCAGTCCTAGTGGCATCAACTAGATTTAGATAACGCTAAGCGAAAAACAGCTTAATGTGACAATAGAAAAAAATATGCAATTGTTTAACATGCACATCGTTTTGATTACTTAGAAAAACTAAATTAAATCGATTCAAAAAATAAGTTATTCCAAATAACTGACTTATTATTATATTTAGCAAACATTTTTCCACCAAACTTTTTCAATTAAAATTCTTCGATAATACAGTATTTTTAGGTCAAAAAATTAAAAGTGTTATGTTTTAGGCTGTTACGTATTCCAATTTAAAATTCAGTCTAAACTAAGTAAAGGAAATATTTTTGAACTCAGTCTTACATGATTTTCATTTTACTAAATATAATATTTCTTCAATAAGACACAATTAGATTCATTGTAGGACGGAGTGAGTTCATCGATGATGAATGAGCAATTCGATTGCGTACTTTCTTTAGGTGGAATTGGAAGACTTGACTTAAGTATTATTTGCATTGTATTGTATCTTGTATCTACAAAATATTGCAGAAAGAATAGAAAAAGGTTAACCATTACCATTACTTAAATTAAATTACATTTTAAGTTGATCTTCGAGGGATTCCAGATGAGGGTGGAAGGGAGAAACGTGTATTTCCACCTTGAGGCCCAGGAATCATACTTCTTTGGCCTGGATTAATAATTCCGTCAACACATGGGCTACCAATACTGTTTCGAGTGTATTTACGGGGTTGTTGCATTCTTGAAGGAACTTGAGATTGTTCTACTCCTTGAGGATGTTTTCGTACTTTGTAAGTACTGTATCCGTTCATTTCTCCATGCTCTCTTTCAGCTCCATTGTTATATTTTACTGACATTGTCTCTTGACCTTGTCCATATGGTTCATTCTATTCAAACGAATTTAATTTAACAATAGGAAATTGAAATAAAAAATTGAGCTGGTGAATCAAAAAGTAAAAAGCTGAATTATTACCATTACTTGAAATTGCAAATCAGGCCCAAATACTTGCGTGTTACTAAATTCTTCATCAGCCTTTAACCAAAAGAATAATATAAGCATAGAGAATATAAGCTCAAAATATTAAGAATGCATCGTAGAAGCGAAGAATGAATGAGCAACAGAAATGATTGCATGCGTAAGCAACATTGAATTCAAAAAAAATTGCTCACTATAGCTCTTTTCAACGCTTCCATGTTGGATTGTCTTACTGTTGATCTGTGACTTGCCTTGTAAGTTATGGTTGCGTATTGGTTATGTTGTAGTGGAGGATCATCGCAATTTACAAGTGTGATACCAGGGGTTGGATTACGGAGAACCCGAGTTCGAGTTCGAGAGGAAGGCAATTTCATATCACTATTATATCGAGGATCGCGTTGAAGTTGGGCACAGTTGGCTGGTACAATTGATAAGTTTTTTGGCGTTAGATTAGGCATACTACGGCGAAGGCACTCAGAAGCTATAATTTTGGGGAATTCTTATTAATATTTTTTATAGTTTAATAAAATGCAATAATTAAGATTATTACGCAAATTGACATCTTCGTATGACCCTGCAACAGGTGGACTTGATATCTCTGAGGAAGTTTCACTTGGAGGATTGGATTGGTCAACAGAATACGTATCATTTGACCATGTCTGTTTGCCAGTAGATCCAGAACCCTCCTCATCGTCAAAACTGCTGCGCTGTGAAACAACTAAAACGAATAGAAAAAATTACTGCTTTCTTTGAATTGATTAATTAATTTAGTATTACCATGAGTGTCCTTACGCGCCAAGGAACGCCCAGAGCTTAATGCTAAAATCAAGAGCAAAACTTATTATACATTTAATTTCAATTTTGTAGAAGAAAAAAAACCTTCTTCTTGAAGACGGGCCATCGAATGCAGCTCTTCCATACTGATGTTCTGGATACTTCCGTTGCTCCCACCATGGCTTCCTCGAACGTTATCTCCTGATGAAATGACATAACTTGTGTTTAATGCCGGAGGTGAGCGTGCGTGGATTCCCCTAGTAGCTGGTCGAACACTTGCATTATAGTTGTTCACGTTAATATCTTGATGCTCTTCATCACTAGCATTCCCATTAATTGAAAAAGGATGCTGTCGTGGAGCAGAAACTGCAAAAGGTGAGGATTTTTTGGAATAAGTGTTTGATGAACGGAATTTATTTTTCATCTCTTTTGATTTATCAGGCATACCACAAGAGTCTGAAGAAATGATAGGAAGAGTAATAGGAACTCCATGTGGAGTGATATAAATAGGAGCAGGAGTGGCAGGATATAATAAGGCAGGAGGATCTGTAGAAGGAACAGGAGGATTACTTAAACATTCAGGGTGACGTTCTATTACAAATGAATCTTTACGATAGCCGCGAGTCCCATACAAAGCGGCTGAAGTATCGAAGCTTTGACTAGGTTGGGACTGATATGATTGTGGCACCATGTTGTACAATATCTCTTCTGAAAAACCATAAAAACTAATAAAATTTAAACTTTTATAATTGTTTCAGGTTACCATTAATAACACTTTTTACATAATGTAAAAGATTATATCGAATTGATACAAGGTACTGATTCATATAGTCCATTACATCTGTGAAGTCACTAGGATACTCCATCAAATCAGGATGCAATCCAGGGACTCCCATTAGGCTATACAAAAGAAAATTGAATCACAGTTTTAAATATTATATTTTCTATAGGTACGACTGCCGTACTATAAAATTTTCGAGTCAGACCCCTGCCTTACATTTACAAACTGCCGTAAGAACTATGAACGAAATTTTGAAAATTAAGCTTTTATTAACAAAATTTTAGCATATCTGTTAAAATGTTAATAAAAGCTCAATCTTAACAAATAGTTAGTTAGCTTAATAAAATTTTGAACTAATACAATGTTCAATATCAGTTCTCATAATAACCAATAGTAAAATTACAAAGAGATTTTGTTGAAAAGTTAAGCTTTGTAAAAATATTTGTTTAAAGCACCATATTTCTAATACTAAAACTTGAAATTTAGTGCTAAGTTTCGCTTAATATGCGCATTTTCGTCCGCTTTCATAAAAGCTGCTCAGTATAAAGCTATGCACCAATTAGTTCAATTTCCTTCCTGCCGTATTATTAGAGAAAATACTATATTTAGCATTGTAACAAGTTTATCAATCTATAACTTATTTACCTCCCATCTACTTCACCAGCAAGTAATTCATCTAAATTTGGAAGCTCATCATCTTCAAGGAGTCGCCATGGGTCATTCATAGATAACATAGAGCTACTACTGCCAACAGATTCTGAGATAACCGTAGTCATGTCCTTTCCAGTACCTTCTTTCATACTCTTCTCCACTTCTTGGAGTTCCTTAATCAAATTTTGGACCTAAAATTAAAATAAGTTAAATAAATTAAACAGCTTCAAAATTAACTCAATAATTAAGTGATTAAAATATGTTTTAACATACGTCACTTAAGGTTTCTGTCCCTTCTAGTAAAGGAGTCTTTCGCGGTAATGCAGCCATAACTGCTTAATTGAAGAAAATTCAGCACACTAAAATCAAAGCAAAGATTTGGTACAGAAGACAGACAAAATAAATAAATCTTCTATACAAATTCGTTTGGGCCTTACAAGTCAGCGGTCCGCGGTATACAAGTCAGCGGTTCGCGGTCCGTACTTTACAAGTCAGCGGTCCACTCCCAGCGGTCCGCTATAGTTGCTACACGAAATGAAAAAAAAATTTCACTTAGCGGTCCATCCGACCAAAGTTGTTCAAAATGTGATAATTCGTGCTCATTTCATACAGCGGGGGCAAAAATCAAACGGGAACATGTTTTTTTTTCAAATTTCAAATTTCTTAGTTGCTACACGAAATTAAAAAAAAAAATTTCACTCAGCGGTCCATCGGACCAAATTTGTTCCAAATGTTATAATTCGTGCTCATTTCATACAGCGGGGGCAAAAATCAAACGGGAACATGTTTTTTTTCAAATTTAAAATTTCATAGTTGCTACACGAAATTAAAAAAAAATTTCACTTAGCGGTCCATCCGACCAAAGTTGTTCAAAATGTTATAATTTGTGCTCATTTCACACAGCGGGGGCAAAAACCAAACGGGAACATGTTTTTTTTAATTTCGGGTAGCAACTATGAAATTTTGAATTTGAAAAAAAAACATGTTCCCGTTTGATTTTTGCCCCCGCTGTATGAAATGAGCACGAATTATGGGTGGAGTTCCGAATCCAATATTGTCACCTCCATTTGTTCGCTCCAATTGTTCGCTCATTTTGTTCGCTCCATTTGTTCGCTCATTTTGTTCGCTCATTTTTATTTTTAAATAAATATATGCACTTACTAAATAAGTGTTAGTAAGTGCTTGCAAGAAAGGGTGCATGCAATCACATGAGTGGCCTGCAAGAAAGAGAGGTGGGATTCTTTCAAT
>JAQGCN010000214.1:0-33086 GCA_034699725.1 Friesea truncata
CTAATTCACTACTACTTTCACTACTGAGAATAGTAATGACTATTTTCACTAGTGAAAGTAGTAAAGACGATTTTCACATAACTCTCCCTCTCTCATACTTCGTCGGTTTGCATAACACTGTTGTACGGTTTATTTTAAATGCTTTGCTTTTTGAATTGATGATACTAAACTGTTGTTGAAATATCAACTGATTCTTTCCAAAAACTGGTTAAAATAAGAGGCATCAGGTGGAATTAAATAATAGAATTCAACATGAACTTAAAAGTCAATTTTTCCAATGAAAAACAAATTATTTCTTTTAATGATTTCGTTTAGACTCAGAATAGAATTCTTTTCCTAAATAAATCTTCATATTATTCTTAACTCACTTCCCTCAAAACCTTGATTCTTTTTTCAACGCTTCATTTCACAATTTTGTGGAATTATCCGTACATTTTGAATCCTTTCATTCCAGTTTGGCCTCATACTCGTTGAATATTTAAGAAATAAATGGGAATAATTTTTAAATTAACAATAAAATTTTTAAGTAGAACAAAACAAGTGTGTTTAGAGAGATTCAAACAAGGGATTATTTTAAGATAATTGATAAATATTATAAGATTTCTTCTTGACATAATTATATCCGAATTAGTTGTTTCTTTAAAGTTCTTTTTTTTTAACATAAAAGTTGAACTGATGAAATAAGGAGTAGGAGTTCTACATAGGAACGTTTGCAAATAGGAATGAGACGCTTTCACCATTGTGAGTTCTCCTAAAATCCCAAAGAAATATAAAGTTAAGTAACTTAGAAGAAGACTTTAATAATTATAAGATTACCTAATAGCTTCAGCTATGATGAGGGAGATATCAATAACCTGTAAAATACAAAAATTTTGAGCAATTAATCCCATTAATAATTAAAATATAAACAAATAAATAAAGCAAAATCTCTTACTTGTATTTTTGGACACTCTTTCTGATGGGCATCCTGTGCAATAGTATTGGTAACGACGACGGCTTCGAAACAGGCATTATTGATTCTAGAGATTGCAGGTCCAGAGAAAATTCCATGGGTAGGGATTGCGTACACCTTAGTTGACCCTGCTTCCAAAAGTCTACAAAATAAAAGAAAACTCATATTTACTACCCTGGTCAAGTGCTTTCTCCACTTTTACAACCACTGATCTGGCAATGTTAGGCAAACACAAGTCTAATTGCCTTCGTTGGAATCATACAAATTAAGATCAAGGTATGTAATTAAGCTAATACTAAACAGTTAACTTACTTTTCAGCTGCATGGCAAATGGTTCCACAAGTATCGGCCATATCATCAACTAAAATGGAAACTCTGTCCTTGACATCTCCAACCAAAACCATCGAAGCAACTTCATTAGCCTTCTTTCGCTCCTTATGAATTAGAGCAAACTCCACATTTAACCTATCCGCAATCGAAGTTACTCTGGAATAAAAAATATAAAAAATTAGAACTTATTTTAATAAGTTATCAAAAGAATAGATGTTACCTTTTGGCACCACCAGCATCTGGAGAGACAATAATTGCATTTCTCCATTCCGGAATATTCTCTTTGATCCACTTGAGGACGGCTGGTTCAGCGTACAAATTATCAACCGGGATATCAAAAAATCCTTGAATTTGTGAAGCATGTAGATCCATAGTGATAATATGATCTGCTCCTGCAACGCTCAACATGTTAGCAACCAATTTCGCTGAGATCGGAGCCCGACTCTATTTTTCATTATGAAGAAAATAAAAAATCAATAAAAACATTAATATTATCTAATTATTCAGGAAACTTTTCTTTAATCATTCTCTCACACAAATTCATTCAAATTCAAGCTTTAAAGCCAGAAAGGGTGTGCAATTTTAAGCAATTAAAAACTAATAATGCTAGGATAAAATGATGGTATACGAAATAAAGGTAAACAGAAATGGTATTATGACTGTTTAATTTTGTTAAAGATTCTTCAAAAACAAGCATCAGGAAGGACAGGGCTGGGTTAATTATTTCGCAAGATTTGCCTATTCTACAAAACAAAGCAAGTAATTCAACAACAATAATTTTTATCATTATTCCAATCCGAATCCATTATCGTTCAAGCGCTAGTAGGAACAAAGTTCAAAGTTAGACTGTCTGTCTGTTGGGTGTAAAAATAAAATCATTTGAAGACAGTTAAGAAAGAAGGCATGACTCTGGGAACGGGAAGGTTAAGGGTTAACACATTCAAAAGCGTCATTCATTACTTAAAAATAAACGATCCAATGTGAGTAGAAAAGTTTGTGGGATAATTATTAGAAGTGATTATTAGAGTAATATGTTTTCATAAAGTACGAGTTTTGGATCGATAGTCGAACCAAAATTCGTGCAAGGGTCTTTCTAATACGGAACACTTAAAAGTGTACTATAATAATGTTAGAACGTAATCAATATTAGAGCCAGCCTCCGCTCTTCGTGGTTCATAATGGCACGGGATAGGTTGGCCTGACCACCTTTTGTAGCCACAAATAAACTAAAAATAGGTTACCAGGAAAAAGTACAAAGGGAAAGGATTTTGGATTTGATTTGAGAAAAGATGATTACATACTTTCTATGCTCATCTCTTTTCAACAGGAAAAATTATTAAGGAAAGGAAAGAGATGTTGTTGGTATATGAATGGTGGTCATATCACGTAACCTGGTACTTTTCCTAAAATGATTCATAATTATCTAACTAAGTAATCATCATTTGTATGGATTGATTTATGTTAAAAATAGTTATCATTATATCAAGAAAAAAAGTTGAAAGAAGACGGAAAGTCAAAATTACTTATCTTTCCCGTATGGAATGGACTTAACAATCCACTTTATACCGAATTTAGGTAGTCAAATTTTCTTTTCTACTCACACAATCGGAACGTGCGAGAGAAGCTTGAAACTTACGTCCTGCAATAACAACATACACAACAAAAGTTTAGACTACTTTGATTTAAAAAACGATAAAATCATATAATTACTAATGAACACAAGCATAATATTAAGTTAAGTTTAAAAATAAATTAATTAAATGCAATAAAAGATTTCAATTAGTAAAATTGCTCAACGGAGATAATAGTAAAAATAAAATAATAATAAAAGAAGCAATTTGTCATAAGATTGAATTACGATAAATTATATTATTCCCTTTTTATATGTTTTCCTTATTATGTTATTAAATTATTAAGGTTAATTCTATTGTTTAAAGAAATTAAAATGCAAGTGACTGAGTGTGTGTAATGTGACAGTGACTTTATAAAATTCTAGAGTGATTTCTATAAATTTTACTATCGTGGTGAATTGATTGACAGCGTACCATTGGTACTCATGCAACTATCCTTCTTCCACTGCTTAAAGACCCAAGCCCACCTCACCCAATCCATAACATACAACCTACAAACCCAAAGATCCAAATTCTTTTAAAAAATAATACAAGATAAAACTGGAAATCAAGCACCTGGATACACCTTTTTTAAATCAAGGACGACAGTCTTTAGTTGAAAAAAGGTGTACAGTATAATTCTAAGAAGATCAGGTAAATGAAAAGAAAAAAGGAAATAAAAAGGTCCAGCACCAACATTCCACAGGCAGGGTTTCTTAAATTCTAAACCAAAATTGCTATATTTTTGTTAAATATTTCTATTACTTAAGACTTCTTCGTTAAAAGTAAATGGGAAACATTCTTTTAAAAAAAATCATAAGTTTGTTATTTCATGCTGGAAATTCAAAGTGAATGAATGAAGTAAGAAACCATTAAAGATTAAAGCAATTAATATCCATGTTGTAAAAATGGAGTTGCAAATGCAATGCATAAAAAATACCATTGTTCATCTTAATCATTCTGCATATTTTCCATATTAGATACATTTACAGAAAGAGTGCTTGTGCAGTGCTTTTTAAAAGCATTTTTTTCGACATCAACATATAATTTAATTCAATAATGTTGCTGCTGCAGCTTCAGTCTTAGGAAATGGAGCAAACAAAACAATAGAAGTTTCAAAAGGTTAAAAGGTTAAAGGTTTCAAGGTTATTAAAAGCTTAGGGAAAAAGAATGAATAAAGGATACAAGAAAGAAAGAGGAAGAAAATATATAGAGAGACAATAATTTTAAAAAAGATGGAAGGTTGATTGATGGATGGGTGAGGCGTTCTAATTTCGTCATTTACCACACAAACCACTGCAGGGGAAGGCAAGGATTGTTCATTTGACAATCTCTTTCACACCGTGATTGATAATTATGTAATAAAACATACCGTGATGATTAATCCTTTCTGGCTCTAAAAAAATTAAATGTAAATGTGTAAAAGAAGATTATAGAGATGTAATATTTAATCTCTTTTAAATTGGATTTATCAAGTTCACTCTTCTTATTGCATAATTCAATAAAATATGTCGTCTCTTGGAAAATTAAAAAATAAATTGGATGGGATGTCAAAGTTCAATATCACTACCAGCCAATACCATTTGCTTATGCCCTTAGAAATAAGAAGATTAAAATTTTGGACTTAAAGATGACATTATGTAATTTTGGGTTAAAGATTAAGTTAAGTGTATTGCGTTGCGTTAATGGTTAAAGAAAAGATTGTAATAATATTGTAATGTCATCAGATAATCCCTGTCCTGTTGTAATTTTGTGGCATTAGTATGAAAAATATTAAAAAGAATAAAATTATTTAAAAAAATAAATAAAATGCTTTGTGAAAATTTAAAATATAAACAAATATAATTTCTCCGTTGAAAACGAAGGAAGTGAAGCTTGTGTTCAAAATACAATTTCAGAAAAACCAAAACAATGAATTCCTACGTACCTTGTCTTTTTTGTCCTGCCGGGCATAAGGAAAGCATGGAATCACAGCAGTCACTCGTGAAGCTGATGCGATCTTGCATGCATTGATCATGATGAGTAGTTCCATCAAATTGTCATTTACTTCGCCACTACCACTTTGAATGATATAGACATCTTCACCTCGGACACTTTCGCCAATCTCGACACTGAAAGATTTAAGTGATATGAGTTAGATCGATAGAACTGGAAAAAGCAATTAAATTGAATGAATGGCCCATGGAGATGGACCGTGCGGTTCAACCGCATGGAACTGGATTGAAAGTTATCATAACTCTCATATCCAATATCATACTGGTGGAGGTGGTTGGTACAACAGAATCGTGTTTATTTTATTGGAATTATTGAAATTGAATGTTAATGGATTGTTTTGTTTATGAATGAGATGCTGAGAGATTGATGTTGATGAATGAATGAAGAAAGATGAGAAAGAGAAAAGGAGAAACATGTGTCTGGGTAATAAAAAAGTGAAGTGGAAAGAGCGGGTCATGTACATTAGCACATTAGGATTAAACTAACTTACCAAGTTTCTAAATTGGAGAATTTCTTAGTGACAACTTTGCCGAGGTCAATTCCAAGACGGTCAACGATTTTTTGTGCCAAATCAGGATGGCTGGTCCCTGAAAATACCTTAATATTCGGCATCCTTCCGCCTTTAACGAATACTGCTGGAGACTCTAACTTCGAGCACAGGAGACTCCTTGCACGTACACGATCTGCCCTTCCTGGCATTACTAAATCCAATTTTCTTCTCCATGCGCTTTATAAAGTGGAAGAGTAAAGAAAAACCAAAATATAACGACAGGACCGAAACGAATAGTTAGTAAAAAAAAATGAAGATTATGCTTTTACTTAATAAAAAACAAAAAATACCAATATGATTTTATTATATAATAATTTATTTAAGTATACATTTACAATTTCTAAAATAATCCTCATGCTAATAGATATGAAACTTTGTTTATAAAGTTTTTAATATTTTATTTTAAATGATTCTTCCACAGCACTGCTGAGTTTTAATTTGAAATTTTCAAGATCTAAAAACTCGGTACTCAATTTTATTTAAAAAATCATTCTTAAGACCCATTGGTAAAGTCCAACCGGAGACTTATTTAAGAGATGGCCGGTGGCGGTGGTTGGTACTTTAATTGAGATTTTTTTTACTGAAATTATAATTACAATAATTTTATAGGGACACAAACTAATTTACTTTGCTTCAATTCTAATTAGAGATTTTATAGTAATCCGTGACAGACATACTGATTGACCTCTTTTAATTTTAATGACCTTACGGTTACAGACGAGACGGTACTGTATAGTTTGAGTATTTTCTTTTTTTTCCACTACGCAATTCGGCACAATTTCTTTGACAACATTTTTACGTTGTATGAATTTACACATGTAAAACTTGGGTTGGAATTTGAACTGTTTCAAGAAAGGGCCTCAAAATTAGTTTTCTGCTTTTCCAGACATTCTGGCAGTAGATTAATTTTAAGAAAAGGAGAATTGACATAAAAAACGGTTTCATTTTCACCTTTTCTCATTTGTGTCATTAACATTTAATTCATTTCCTCATTCTTTTTGAATGTTTCCTTCCGAATAAGTCGTACTAAAAAATTAAAGTAAAATTTTTGGGCTTTGTGTAATTGTGAATGATGTGTACTTATCATCACTCCTAATTCTAATAGTTTTTAGTTTTGTAATTTTGTGTGCGACTCCTCTCCTTCTCCTCAACAATAACCGAGAATCGTATAGATTATAGATTAATAATAGAAAGCATGGCTAATATCGCAGTTCAACGAATCAAAAGAGAATTCAAAGAAGTACTTCACAGTGAAGAGGTAATTTACTTATAACATTTTTTCCTTTAATATTGTAAACCTTATTGGATTTTTTAACCTGTCTTAGGTTCAACGTTGTGCTATTCGAGTTGAACTAATAAACGACACATGGACGAATTTACGTGGAGAAATCGGTGGTCCACCAGACACCCCTTATGAAGGTGGGGTTTTCCTTCTCGAAATCCAAGTGCCTGAGACTTACCCATTTAACCCTCCAAAGGTATTTATAATTAAGGTTTAACTTACAGAGCTTCAATTTTCCAAGCAGTCAGGATAACACTATGATTCTTATTTCAGGTTCGATTCCTCACTAAAATCTGGCATCCAAATATTTCATCAGCCACAGGTGCTATTTGCCTTGATATTCTGAAGGATCAATGGTAACTTGACTTTATGCTTTTTTAATTATCTATAAAAAGCAACATAAAAAAATAACACGTTCAATATTTGTTTAGGGCTGCAGCTATGACTTTACGCACAGTCCTTCTTTCTCTCCAAGCTTTGCTTGCTGCTGCTGAAGCTGATGATCCTCAAGATGCCGTGGTTGCTCGACAATACAAGGAAAATCCAACAATGTTTCGCTCAACCGCTATGCATTGGACTGGAGTTTATGCCAAAGGTAATTTTTAGCTACTAAAAATTTTAGGTTAAATCTTTAATTTATTGATTCCTCTTCCTGTAGGACCTCACAAAAATACCGAATTCGAAACTCTCGTTCAGCGTCTTGTCGACATGGGTGTCGAACAAGGTCAAGCTCGCACTACCCTTTCTACTCACAATTGGGATTTAGAACGAGCAACTACTGTTTACTTTAGCTAAACGTATCACACTCAACTTATACCAAATCATCACTTAAAAAGGTCTTAGTTTTAAAACTAATTCTACTTTTGATAAATCTGTCAAGCGGTAAAAGGCAGAATAATAAAGATTTTGTGATAACTAATATTTGACTATTAGTCCTTTGTGTTGCATTTGAAATTAAATGAACTTAGTATTTTCAACATTTACTGCTGAAACCAACAACACTTGAAATAAAATAGTGATTTAATCTGTGCGTAATTTTTTTTATTAGAATGAATGAAACGTGTAATTAGTTTAGTGTCTTTTACAAAATGATTAAAAGACGAGTGATTTTTTAGGCTCTGGATGAATTAATTAAAGTCAGAATTCGAATTTTTTTTTGGTTTTTGTTCAATCTTTGTTCAGGTACTTCCATTGTAAGAACTGAATTCGTCCCTGAGGATATAAACTTAAGTAGAGAATTTGTTCAAAAATGACACTGTCGAAAATGAGACAGTATTCCATAAATTATTATTCATTAGTGAATTCATTCTGGAGATTCAATGGAATAAGATTTATTGAGTAAACGATAGCAATTTCGGCAAACCGGTGATTGTTTCTGACTTAAATGCCCTGGCAGTGTTGTCCATTTATCTAAACAACGGGAGCAAAATATTTCTCCACATCTCCAGCAATGACACTGGCAATAAAAAATATATGAATCTTCCAGCTAATATGACTGATGATAATGTGATATGATATACCTTTCTACTTGTAAAATCTAAAGGGGCAGAACACTGGCATTCCTTCACTCCTCGTACAGATTTCCAATCAAGAGCAACTGATTGAAATTCATTAAGGAGAATATCACTGCAAATGTCATCTTCTCGTCGCAACGACATCCGCCGAAAGTTGTTCATAACACTCCCACATTCCACCAAACCATCCTCTTCAACTGGATTTGACTTTGATCCGAATTTTTCATTTACCATAAGAGGATAGTCATATTCTTTTTGTAGTTTTAGGTTAACCTAAACGAAAAAAACAACCTTAGTCTTTGTTTTAGCAAATGAGCTGCATGTCTCATCTCACCTCATCATTTATATTCTTCTTATGCGAAAGTCGATTATCTTGTATACCTGTTGTTCCATTGACAACAGTAGATGATGATTTTCCTTCAAGTAGTTTCATCTTCTTTTGTAGGAGTTTTATATGATCTTCTAAAGAATTTATATGATCTTTAGATGCTACCATTAAATCCACCAATGACTCTCTGGGATGAACTCCATTTTCCCAACGGCAAAACATTTCTCTCCAGAATCTGGAAAAAAATCAAATGAATAATTCCTATCCTAACATTTACTTTATAAAGACTCCGCACTTGAAAACTTGAGGAGCAAGATTGGGTTGAATGAATCCAACATTCAGATCTGGTCTGTAAAGTGGATTTAAGTATTCATTCATGTGATTTGCAATATAGCCCCACAGCGAATAAGTCTTTTCTTCTACCCTAAAATTAATATTAATTTGTTTATATGTAATTTTAAGTAATTTCAAAAGAAGATATACCTTAAATCAACTCGATCCTTTTGACAATTACCAACGAATGTCCCAAACTCACAGGAATGAACATGATCGTGGATAGTTAGGAGTAATCGATCATTGAATTGGAAAACAAATGGAAACTGTTGACTTAGATGCCAAACACATTCTAACCATTGAGTAAAAACTGGTGATATTTGTTTTGGATCAACTTGAATATGACCAGATCTATCTGTAAATTTATGGCCGAATGATAACCATTCCTTAGCAATTAGAGCTTGGAACCCGTGCAAAGTTCTGTAGTAAGGATCTACGAGGACTTGAGCTAATCCACATACTTGAGCTGTTCGGTCCCACCCATCGGAGCAATGAACGAGAACAGAAACACCATCTTCCAATGTTCTACAATTATATAAAATTATAAATGTATTGTAGTAACAAGTATGTTTTATTCTTACTTTGCTATAAAAAGTGCAGCGTCTAGAATTGTTTTTATATGTCGCAACCATCCACTTCCTTCAAGGCCGTTCATAAAAGCTCCCATGGCTGGAGTCTTTAGCTCACATGCTGGAAATTACAAAATGAATCTTGCGTAAGAAGAGTAATGATGTATTTTAATATCATAAGCGGATTACTTTCAAGAAGACGGGCAAGACTAGATCTCATAACATGAATATTATCAATTCCTGCGAAATGGAAATTTGTATTCTCGTAATTTGCTTCACTTTCATATCCCTTTCCGGCAGCTCGGTTTGCCATTGCATTTATTCTAGGTCTTGTGTCCACGACATAAAGTTGAGCTGTATTTGGGTTAGCCTTTTGAATACATGTAATAAGTTGCTCGTCTTCAACACACCGAGCACTAAATCCAGATAAAGGTTGACTACACCTACAAAGAGCTGCCTGTAAATTGTAATTCATCATGAATATATGATTACCTTAGTAATTGCTTTTTATGGTAATTACCTTTGTAGTGTGAAGGTAACTCAAAACAGGTAGTCTTCCACGACTTCTGAACTTAGATGAGCCAAGAAGAACTGATGTAGGTGCTGATGCTGGGACGTAGAGGTATCGTGGGTACGTATCACATATCTTTGAAAAGAACGAAATGTTTCAAAATAACATTTACAGGTTTTTTATAATTTTTACTTCATAATCTTTGTTAAGAGTTGTTATGGTCCATGACTCATTAGGAATTCCCATTCGTTCAAATTCTGCCTGGAGATCAAATAGAGACCATCCAGTCCCTCGTGGAAGGTCATCAGTCCCCGTATTATACCGGAAACAATACAAGTCTTCTATATTGGCTAAATAAAATATTAGAATTTAATAGACTCAAATTGATATTCACTTATGTTTAAGCCATTATTACCTGGCTGACACATTTGCGTCAAAGAAGTTAAGAGGTCATGTGCATCCCTTTCTTTGGGGACGATAAAGGTCATTGAGAGGAATGTTTTGGTCCTAACTGTTAATGGTGAACCTGTTGGAGTTAATGGTAGTTTTGTAACAGTAGAGATATGTGAATGGAGAATCTATTAAAAACAAATTATAAATTAAAAAGTTGGGATTAATTTTTACAACTTTTACTTACCCATGTTTCTCGTTTATTGTCATGATCTACAAAAATTAAATGTGTTGCAGTGAGATATAGGACGCCGAAAGCGTTTTTACGGGACGAAAATCTTTCTACCAGGCCGACATTATCCACCTAAAAATAAATTTTTTTTTGATTAGTCAGTCAGTGATAGATTCTTAAATCCTTTGCCTTTATTTGATATGGAATATTTCGAAAAACTTTTAATTGATGCAAATCCTGCGAAAAAAGATCTTTAAAGAACGTATACATGTCTTCTGCTTTTTGCATGTTGACAAAAGATGTCAAAGGTTAAGTTTAGGAATACGGTATTCGACTTATAACTAGGAAACTTTCACTTTCTTGCAAAAAGAAGAAAGAAAGGGTGTGTGTCGATCGGAAGGGCAAAGGGTGAGTTAATCCATCTGTATTATTCTTGTCAAATCAAATCCGAAGAAAAGAAAAAGAAAGTTGAGATAAGATGATGATAATGATGGGGTGTAGTCATTTTCTTATTTTATTTCACGTTTGTAAGTTTTAAAACAAGAACTTTTATAAAAATATCGACCCATTTCTTCCTTTTATTCTCACTTTCACCGAACTTTCTCTTCGCCAAACAAATAAAGAAACATGGTATATCATGCATGTATCTTTCCTTCATTTTTATTAAAACCACCAATATCATTCAAAATAATTAAGATTTTAGTTTCCCATAATTCAGTTTGCTTAAAACTTATACATGAAAAACTAAAATGACAACTTACTAAACTTTACTAATCCACAGAAATACCATAAGTTTATAAGCTTTATTGTCGTACGAAGAGAAAGGAAGAGATTTAAAAAAAAAATGGCATCTTAATGAATAATTAAATTAACATAAGTTAATCAAGGAAATTTATCTCTGCGTACGCCATATATGCATATAAAATCTAAACCCAATTCATAATTTGCTTATATCAGAATTAACGTAATTTGAAAGGAATTCTTACCTTCGGTGTTTTAATTATGTCCACAAATCCTTCCATTTTTAAATTCAAAATGGATTCCGTTAATTATTTAATTGTGGAAGGATGTTTTGGGTATACCGGATTAAATAACAAAATCAGAATTAGATTAAGTTTGTTATTTTGTTGCACTTGAAGAAACACATAAAACTGCTGTGATAATTGTTGTATACGTATAAAAGAAAGGACAAAGGAGGAATAATTATTAATTTCTTATCGTGTGGACGAGTATTAATATTATAGTATGGTGTTGGGATACACAGACAGACAGAAGAGAGGACGGTTAATTACAATTACAAACTTTTATTTTATTTTATTACTGTAAAACTTATTAATTTACACCTTAAATATTCCCGGTGGTTCTTCCTGTCAACAGTAACACAGTACAGTAAAAAAAAGTCAAGAAGAATCTCTTCTGTATCTGTCTGTTCTCCTGCCTCTAGACTTATAATGGGGACGAGGTCTGTACTCTGTTGTAACTCTGTCTGTAGTGGTGGATGAGGAGTAATTTTATAATTATCTACCCTAGTAATTAACACCAATAACTAAACTTTGGGATTATGAATGAATGAGAAGGTGAAAGAGTCAAAGGAAAGAGAAACTTTCACTCCACTAAAAGCCATGCCAAAAATCTCGATTGATGGTTCCTCAATTCATATCTCATCAATCATTTACTTTACTTAACAGTTTGATAATAAAATGAAAGAAATCTGTTGTTGAAAGGAATTGGATATTTGATAGAAAAGAAGTTACAAAAAAGTAAAAGTTCTTCCCTTCACTTAATCCATAATACTGGCTTTGTTTTCAATTTCATCATCCTTGCAATTTAACTTGATTAAAAAGCTGAATATGAAAGTTCATTGGAAAAACTTTAAAGCAGTGAAAGTCAATTTTCCTTTCAACATTTCACTAAGAAATTTAAATAATGAATTGAATGCTTTATGCTTTGGTGTCAAATGTTTTACTTAACTTTCCACTTTTCTCTTTCTTGTGATTACTTTTTTCACTTTCTCAACATTAAACTTTCACTTAAAAGAAAGGACTAATAAAATTTGCTTAATAACACCATTTTTTATTATTTCCATTTTAAGAACTGCAAGAAGATTTTTACTGGATTAGAATTCACTACAAAGAAAGCAGAATAATCTGTGATAATTAAATTATTCCTTAAATTAAATTAAGTTAGAAATAATAATTAATTAATTATGAGGATACGGAACTTATAAATTATAATCTGAGATTTAAAATCTCTGGTCAAATGACTAAAAAGCTTAAGTATATTCTAAATTAATGAACGTCTGAGACTGTTTTGTATAAATCACAATTCCAGTAATTGAATTATTTCATAATTAATTGAGTGTGTGTGTGTATGTGTTTAAATTCATTTGAATTTGATATAAGATAATTAAATTGAGGGATTTTGAACAAATTTTTTATAAGAATTTGAAGACACAAATATTCTTTCCTTTAGCAAATGGATGGATACTTTTAGATTAAAAGTTACAAGAAATTGATCAGTGATTTAGATCATAAATATGGAATTAGTATTTAATGGAAATTAATTTCTAAACTGCCATAAATTTAACTGGACTTTCTCTCTTCTAAATTTTCAATTACCACCATCACCACAAGGATTTTTAATTCAGGATTTACTAAAATGATCTGTCTTAAGCCTGATAATAACCATCAACTATTATTATTGTACTCACAAAGTTCGATTTGAATAAATTCCACTCCCTAATCCTTAATTTAACAACAGTTAACCATGAATTAATACAATTCATTCTAAAATCTGAATTCTTCACGAAAGTCATTGGCTTTTCTAAATAACGATGTGATGTAACATGTAAAGTCTTTCCCTCATATTTCTTCGATCCATTCCTACATTTTCCAATCCAACACTTTCCAGAAATCACGAATTGATTTTTTTTTTGTATAGTTAAAAGTTAATATTAAACATTCATTAGCTTATAATTGTTATTTCTCTAAACATTTAGTGCAAGTTTTCAGTCAATTTGTATACTAAAATACTTTATAAACCTTGGTAAAACATTTTTTTAAATCCGAGGTTCTTTCTGATTTTTTAAATTGAACAAAAACTTCTAACTTTAAACATGCGAGGGAATAATCGTAAGAAAAAGAATTGGAGATTATAAATTGGAAATCCAAATCACCAACCTTAAAATTAAAAGTCTTATTTAGTTCACACGAGTGAAAGCCCAAAACTAACTATAATACTAATTATTAGAATAGTAGAATGTTATTTTAAATCTTTAAGAAGCAAAATTCCAAAAAAAAAAAACAATCCTCATCCTTCCTATTTAAGAAATTTTAAATCACAATTTTAACTATAAGGAATCCTTATTAAATATTTTGAGAATAAATTCATCCACATTGCTAAAAGAATCGACTATGATAATATTATTATGAGGTAATTAGGTTAAAGTAAATTCAACAATGGAAAAACTAATCCTTAATCATAAGAAAGGAAAATGCAGAACATTAAACTTTAATCCTACATCCATTTTTTTAAGTCTTTGATCTAATAGAGAAATATACATCCATCGGTTATTATATTTGGGATAAGCTTGACATTAATATTAAACTTAGTAAAATATCAGAAATTACTTAGAACTATTCAGCTCACATTTGTCTCTTCATGATGTTTGTTAACTAATAAATTCAAACATCAAAACAGATCCTAGCATATATCTATTATTTAATAAAAGTAAATAATAATGCAATATGATGGAATTATTTTTAAAAAGTAAGTGGATCGAATGATTTCTAGAACCTACTGAATTGGAAATATAAATTGGACAAATATTAAGGGTTGGTTAGTGGATGATTATTAATTGATCTAAATATTATACTAACACCATAGAAATCTAAGGACTTGACAAATCTTACTAAAAAGTTTTTGTGTAATTTGTCCCTTCTAATTCATCATCGCCTACCTTCTTACCGTGTACCCATCAGATTATTATCACATTAATTAAGTAATTTACAACATATTAACTCTATATGATGACTCTAAATGTAAAAGTTAAGACTTATTAATTACTTTCATCTTTACACGACTAAATTATAGTGTAAATTACATTAAATATAAAAACACAAAGAAAATTAATTGGTCAATTTTTCATATTTCAAAAAGTCAAAAAAAATCATAGGAAGTGAAATATATCATAGGAGTTTGTTAAATTAGAAAATTATAATAATTAGTATAAGCAAAGTCAAAACACACCGGACGCTTATAGCGAAGCCGGAATGAATTCAAGTATGTTGCGATTTAACGTTAAATTATCATTTCTATAAAATAAGAAATACAAGATTCTAACCCAGTACAATGACAGGATTTCTCGTCCTAAAATGGACACAAAGCATAATTATCCTAAAAATATTCACAAGTTGAATAATAATAATTATGCTGCTGATATTGGGCTTAATCCCTTAATACTAACCCTGGATTCCATAAATCAGGTCACAATATTTAAGCCTATTAACATTATTGAACATGAATGGAGAATATACAAAGGCTATACCATCTTTAGTTCTTAATAATAGAAATGGACCTGTAAAGCTCCGTCATCTGCTCGCTTAATGAGCTATGACTTTCCCAATAATATTATTTTGATACATAAACTAATTAACTTAAATCCTAAATAAGTGTTGATTAACAACACTTTCATATGGACAAAGATGATGTTTTCTATGATTTAAGCACCCTACTATGCTGGCTGAGAGACACATTCTACTGAAAAGCATAGTCTAATCCAAATTCATTTTCAGTCATAATGAAGGGAAAAACTTCTTCAGTTCCAATACTAAATTAATTACAGAATAATAATTAATTAATTATAACAAAGCGTAATAGGACAAGAACTGTAAAGAGATTTCCTATAAATTCCTATACCTATTTAATTAATATTTCCTTTCATAAGGCTTTCTTTCTAAATACACACTCGGAACATTTAGTTTAGGCAATGGGGTAAAAAGAAGTGTTTTACCTTTCTAGAAAATATTATACAACATTAAACTAAGGATATGACTCTACATTTTGAAGTTAATACTCCGAAAGGCTCACATCACAATTATATAATATATAATATATCAGATATTTTTTTATAGAATAATAATATAAGATATAGACGTCAAAATTCAGTACATAGTCATAGGAGTTCTAATGTCAACGATTGTTTTAAAATGCCGTAAGAGGCACACTATTTATCTAAATTAGGCAAGCCAACACTGTAAAAGTTGCGCTTTATTTTAAACGACGAAATTGGACACAAAACAAAATAATCAGTTACTCAGCAAACCAAAGTGGCTGATAAGTAGGCTTAGCTGGACTGATTGGCCCAAAGGCATAAGCTGTTGCCATTTGTGGATGAGTTGTGAAAATGGAACCGGATAAATGAGCCGGAGGTGGCAAAGTGTGATGATGTGAAGGATGTTGATGAGGGGCAGCCACTGCTGCAGCTGCTAAAACAGATCGTGATGCATGGTGAGCAGGTGGTGGCAAAGCCCTAAAATTTCAAAAATACAAAGTATTAAAGATAGTCAACTTAAATTACATACAATCTATTAGGGATCCAAGGGATTTTTTAATTTAGAAGTTAATCGTTAAATTTAGATTAAGAATACTAAGTGGGATTAAGTCGGTACTATTGTTAAATATTAGAATTTAAGCATTGCGGAAAGAATTTTCGCATTAGGTTTTTGAACGAGGCAGGAAGTCTCTTTTTGAGGACTTGCTAGGAAGACTTTCTTTTGTTAGAATCACGACTGTAACTAGTAGGTCCAAGCGCTGTAGTCGAAAGGGTTCAAAATTATGAGTTTGTTCTGTTCGTTTGGAGGTTTGGCACTTCATTCTCAATGTACTGGGTACATTAGTAGAAAGCGCTGGGTTTGGAATTGGTTGGTTTGTTTTTGGAACTTAATCTATTTTCAATATCATACCCTGGGGTAAAAGAACTCAGTTGATAAGCAGAAGGAACGCCATTGTTTTGGCCGTTTGTTACGAAAACGGTGTTTCCTCCTGCAAAAAAACAACAATCAATTGTTATGTTTTAAATATGTGAAATGATAATAAATCTATACCGTGGTGGTTTCCTCGTCTGTAAATTTCTTGAGGTGGAGCATATAATGCTGGGGCTGGATTAGGAGGAGAAATTCTGTTCATCATAACGTGCCGTGGAGGCTGAGGAGAAAGATGACTAAAGAAACAAAAGTAATATTATTTAATTACTATTTCTCATAATGTAGATCTCCTTATTGTCATACCGAGTGTCTTGACGATGATAGGCCTGGGGCTGAAGTCCTGGATTTCCCCAAGCACTTGTAGGTTTTAGTACATGAGCATCACGGAGAAGTTGGGCGTGCAATTCGACAGCACGAAGATTATCATTTCTCATGGGTGGATGATGGGCCGGTGGTGGAAATTGCGTATGATGAATTGGGACGTATTCAGGTGGTAGAATACAACCACCACGTCCATTTGATGATGCAGATGAAGTTCCTGATGAGCTATTACCAACTACAAGTGCAGGAGGACCACTATTCAATGGAGAATAGTATGTATCCCTAAAAAAAAATGAAAATTGAAGTATAAAACAGGGGACGACATAAATTAAATAAATTAGTAATAAAACAAGCATTAAGTTACTTACCGGTAATTCTTATTTCCACTTAAATTATTTTGCTTCTCAACATCTACTGTTGGTCCCGTGTGATCCACAACTCCAGGTTCCTGTTTCATTGAGTTACTATTAATTAAACACTCTGACTGTACCTTAGCCAAAAGTCTTTTCTTTTGTGAAGCATAAGTTGGTGTTGAATTAGTTTGATTAATGTCTGGTTTCACATCTCTTTGGTTTGTATTAGAATGTGTCTTCTCATTAATTCTATTATTCAATTGAACTACACTCGAAATGTTATTGTTATTATTTGAGTTTTGTTGACGGTTGGAATTAGATCCTTGAATAACTGGTATTACGTTCGGCTGAGTAATTATTTGTGGTTGTTTTTGCGGACTGCGATGTTCTTCGTCACTATCTACAGTGACACAAGATACTACTGGATTATTATTTCGACGTCGCCCTGAATTTCCAACTCGTGATGCTGATTGTGAACTACTGTAAAAATAACAAAAATAGAATTACAAGGGGGAAATTTTACGAAGGAGTTATAAAAACAACCTTCTGTAGTGACCTTCTTCTTGCTGTGGTGTAATAGCAACTACAGATGGACAATTAGACCCAAGGGTACATTGCGTGACTTTAGAATTCATACAGGCAGAACAAGTACGATCGCGACAACTGTGTATAAAGCTATGAGTTATCTAATGTAAGTGTACTGTGAAAAAGCCCAAAAAATAAAGAATTACATTACCTCTGTGCTTCGTCATCACTGTCTGAAATTGTTATGACAGAAACAGCAGGAGATGGTGTATCTCGAATTGTGATAGTCGGTTGTCTAGCATTTGAATTTGTGGCATTGTTGCTAGGATATGACGAATTTTGATTCTCTGGTCCAAGATTATAAACATGGTTTCCACATCCATTAGATTCTACTTTTGGATTGTTATTATTATTATTATTCGTTGAATAATATGCAGATGTATGCCTATTAGAAGAGTGAGCCATTTGATTGTTGTTCCAATTTCCTAAAAGAATATAAAAAACTTGTTACTATTCTTTCGAATCGAAGATTTAAGAATAGAAATGTTTCAAAATGGAATATACCCCACGTCACGATTAAACTAAAGGATTGTAAACCATTATGAGTTAATTTTGCGGAGTTTAAAAATTGGACTGAGCAATGGAAATGCACCAGCACAGAGTGCGTTCCGCAAAATGTTGAGAAGCAAAAATTAAATACATACCATGTATGGAATTTTGTGGGCTGCTCTCTTTGACACGTTTCTTAACTGGACTTAATTGCTGGACATGTTCACTTTTTCTGTAACCGTCAAAATATGGAAAATATTGCCCTGCTGGATCGTGATGGAGTTTTGTATGAGCTGGAATTGAATTTCCAATATTTTGTCTTCCATTAGAACCATTGTATGTGAGAGAAGAATAAGCCGAAGGTTGATGGGCAATCGGAGGTTGCATGGGATGTTGATTCTGTTGTGGTGCAAGAACTATCTGAGATGTTTTCATTCCCACACTTGGATTTACTCCATTGCGCTTTCCCCAGGGACCATCTACAATTCCAGGTGGATCGTACATTTCGGCCATTTCAAATATATGCCGTTGGTCCTGAACAAGAAATTGTTTAAATAAATCAATAAATTCTTTTGTTCAAAATTATCAAATGCTTAGAGCCATGCGATCCAATCAAAAATATCTTGAGAATTTCAAAAGCTATCTCACACTCACCTGAATTAAACCATTAGAATCAACGATCAGAGGTCTACCCCAATCTGAATCTGGCAAAATCGGTTGTTGTAAAGCATGAGGATGATGTCCATGGTGGGCATGTTGAGCAGCCGCAGCAGCTGCTGCTTGCCAACTGGAAGGGACAATGGCAACTTGTCGTCCACCAGCCCATGAAGTTTGCACACCCTTTAAATTAAAAATTCATATTTATTAAGATATTAAAATTTCATATGAATAACATACAGCAACGAGCATTTGACGACTTGTTTGATCCACCATAGATACGGGAACATACTGCTGTTGAGCTGCTGCTGCTGCAGCCGCGGCCGCTACCTAAAATGATACATTAAATGAGTTTGTCTCATCTAAAATAGATTACTATTGTATACTTTACCTGAAAAGTAGGGGCGTATGTAAAATGCGGCGGCACAAGTTGTGGTGGTAAATCATTTCTTCCTGATGTAAATTGCCGAGGGCCAGATCGACCATACAATTGATACTAAACATAAGCAAGGTTTTATGAACCTGTATATAAAAAAGTTGTAAAAATAGTGCTAACCTGATTAGTTAAAGCTTGAGGAAACGTCAGGGTCACATTAGGATTAGCTGATGTAGGGACAAGGTTAGCAACAAGTGATGGAGCAGAAGGAGGAGGATTTGGAGCTGGAGCGTACGAATTGTTATTCCTGCGGCAAACCTAATAAAAAAAGAACCAGATTTTTAATTTATCATCTTCCCAGAATGTTATAACAGGAATCTACCTCCATCATTTGCACACTTGATTTTACGTTAGCACAATGTGCATAATCTACCAAATGGGTGAGGATGACGAAAGCATGGTTGAGAGCTTCACCAGGTGTAATTCGACGCTCCTAATAAAAGTAGAGATAAAGAATAATTGATTATTGAGCTTTAATTTTATCCTTACTTGATCCATTGTTAACATTCGTTTGAGTAAATCAATGAATTCCCTACGATCTGCTTTCTCTGCAAGTAATTCTCCGCCTTCTAAATCCGTTGGAACATTAACTTGGCCAATGTCATCAACACAGTTAAAGATATATTTTCGTGCTTCCTTTGATTTGATTCCAGTTTCAGCTTCATGCTCTTCAGGAGTCTGAAATAATATAACATTAATTAAGTATATAAGCAACACAATGATAAAATACCATACCTTTAAACGCCAAAAAGGATACGTGCTTTCAAGATCCCGGTAGAAGAATTTTGCAGTTTTGGAGGCTGAGTTCAACATGTGTTCCGTAGGAAGCCCCTGTGTTTGACTAATGTAACGAATCTGATCGTATTCTGAAGACCCAGGATACAAAGGCCAGCCTAGAAACAATTCGGCAATAACACATCCTAGTGACCACATGTCGATTGCTTCACAAAACGGCAAACCTGTAATTTTTTTCATTGTTGCATTAAAAAGCTAAAACAAAAATTTACGTATAAGAGAAAAAACAAGAATTACCAAGTATGATTTCCGGAGCTCGGTAGTATCGAGACTGAAGATAGGTGTTACAAACGGCTTTCGACACGTGGGAAGCAGAACCAAAATCAATGACTTTGACTCGATAAGGTTGACGAGCAGGGTCAACTAGCATTATATTTTCCGGCTTCAAATCCGCATGAATAAGTCCCAATTGCTACAATTATTTAAAAATTAATTTAGAGCAATTCTTTCTGGAAAAAACAAAACGTGTCAATTTACCTTTAGTTTCAAAAGCGCTGTAAGCACTTGCTGAAGGATTGGCCGAATGTATTTTAATGGGAGTGGAGAAAACTTGTTGTGTTTGAGAAAGTCATAAAGGTTCTGTTCAAGCATTTCAAAAACAAGACATGTATGGTTCTTGTGATGAAAACACTCGAATGCTCTCACGAAATTGTAATCATCGGCATTTTCTTGACTCAGCCTAGACAATATGCTTACCTAAAAATAATAATAACAATGTGATCTGCCTGTAAACTGACAATGTACAAAATATAAATTATTACTTCAATTTGTCCTTGGCGAGCATAGGAGGGGTGGTTTTTAAGGATTTTGATGGCGACAATTTCATTGGTGCCTTTTTTCCAGCATTTTGCTACCTAAAAATTACAAGAAACAATATTAATTTAGAAATTACTTTACATTAAATTTGTTAAAATGTAATAATTTTACTTGTCCAAACGTTCCTCGTCCAAGAAATTCGAGGACTTCGTACTCTGCCCTGCTTGTTAGAGAATGGAGTACTTCGTGCTGGACCAATTGATAGTCTCCATCTCCCCCTCCACTGCCGCCGACGGCGGCCTTCGATTGAACGGCCGTGGTTGCGTTTGTATGAAGAAGTTCCGGGTTGAGGATCCCGAGATCACCATGCCCCGCGGTATCCGCCTCCGTACACTTGCGCTGTAAATTTACGGACAAACTCATTTAGTAATCCAATTAAAAACATGAAATTCTTATATGAAGATCAACAATAATTTAAAAGGGTAATAGTAAACTCTGTACTTAATGAAAATAAATAAAATGAAAATAATTTTAAACTGACAAAAATTTTAACGCTTCAATCCATGATAATTTGGTTGAGAAAATTTGAAATCGAATTAATCCAGAGTTCTGGATTTTCATAAGATTTCTAAATAAAGAACAGAGAAGGTTCCTTGACAATTATGGATGGTCGTCCGCTTGTCGTCGTCGCTTTGGAGGGAAACAGTGGTGAGAGTACAGCCAATGTTGGTTTTTTAAGTTAAAGCAGGTTTGGACAAATCTTATTTGAAATCATTTAAAAAATCCAATAATTGACACTCGGACATGGTCAAACATTGTTTATGATCTACTACCGACTTTGTTAGACTAAAGCCAAACTTACTTTTCTAGAACAACGATGGTAGCTATTTGACGAAGAGTCATGCACGAATCTTATTGTTGATGTTCTGATTGGTATGTGAGCCTGTGGGGGCTGCGGCTGTGGCGACACAGCTCGCCCTCCTTGACCATCACACAATCCTCGACGACTTTGTCCACAGTCCCCGATCCAACAGTTTCCAACACCTCTTGTACTGCTGTCTGCTATTGCACTTACGATCTCAGCATTCTAAAATAAAAATTATATTACTTTATTATTATCTTAGCAACAACATTGTATTTCATGAATTTCTATTTTTATTCATGCATGTCTAATTGTTTCACTTTAGAGGCTTCCAATCCACGATGCAGAAAACAAAGAAGGACGAAACGAAACCCAAACACTTATTTTATACTCGAAAGTGAATGAGGAAGTGATTTTTCACTTCACCATCACTTTCACGTTCACTTTCTCGGATTTCACTACCTCGGATTTATACTTTTCACTTTCACTACGTGCTCATGAGCACGATTTTTTCACTTTCTGAAAAGTAGAACCGAGTTCTACTTTTAAATGAGGAAGTTCGTGGTGAAGTTTGCTTTTGGGGAAATCCAAAACAAATTCACAGCGGGAAATAAACAAAATTCAAACTTTTGATGTTGAATTTCACTATGAGCAAGACAAGAGGAAGTGAAATTTTTCACTTTTGACTATAAATGCACAAAGTGGTGAGGAAGTGACAACTTTGCTCTTTACTTTGTCACTTCCTCACGAGTATAAAATAAGTGTAACCTTGGGTCTTACAACCGACTGACTGCATTTACTGTGTTTAATTTTAAGGATTAATTTTTTATATTTTACATAAATAAACATTTAAGAATCTCCTGTTCACCATTAAAATTTTTATTTTTTCATTTTAAAGTTTAATTATTGAAAATTTTAACAATGAAATCATGGATCATTTTCACTGCATTTCTACAAGCTCAATATTTCCATGTTGCAAACTCAGACGACTCTGTATTCAAATTAGGTAAATTATTGTATTAAATTAAATTAATTTTGTTAAATTTTAATTAACTGTTGATATTTATCTCAAGGTCTTTTAAACTTAAATAATGATACTGTAACCCTTTCTGGATTTTCTGCTGGGTCATCAATGGCTACACAATTTCATATATCTTATTCATCTCATTTTCGTGGTGCTGCACTTTTTTCACAAGGTAAATTTTTTAAATAAATTATTTTGTTATTTAAAAAACTTGACTTTTGATTTTTACTTTCTAGCCTTTTACAGATGTGGACCCAACTCATTAATTGAATTTGGTATCAGATGTAGTAATATGGCATTTGGACTTATACCATACAGTGTTCATTCAGCTTTGGCAGATGCTAAAAATTATGAATTAAAAGGATTAATTGATCCTTTGTCATCTTTATCAAATCAAAAAGTATTTATTTGGACTGGGGAGAGTGATGAATATATTCCTCCAAGTAAATTATCCTCATTTTTTATCAATTGATAAACCTTTGACTGATGAAATCGTATTTAGGGATGGTGAAGCAGAGCAAGCGATTTTACAGTGAATTTGTTAAAAATGCAAGTGAAAATGTTCAACTGAACATTTTCAATGCAAAGCATCTATTTGTAAGTTATATACATAAAAATGTTTATTTAATAACAATACATCCAATACTGTTTAAAAATCAGCCTACGGAGAATTATGGTTCTGGATGCACAGAAAATGCTGAAAATAATTATTACCTTGGAAATTGCAACTATTCAGGTGCTGCACATGCACTAAAATTCCTACTTGGTGATCTCATTAGTTTACCATCAACACCTACTGGTAAGATCAAAATTCATAATCAAACTATTCAATGTTGATTTTTTCTTTTTATACGTTAAAGTTTTAGGTCAGGGCTATGATGAAAATCAATTGAAAGTGTTCAACCAATCAGAATTTTACTACGGGTCTCGATCAATAGATACAATTGGACTGGGGACGCAAGGTCACATCTATATACCACGGCAATGTGAAGATCCACAAATTCGATGTCATCTTCATTTTAATTTTCATGGATGCAACGAATGGCCGTAAGTAAAACAATATTCCACATTTAAAAATATATATTACACTGAAATAATAAAAAAAATTCTCAGGTTGAATGTCTCTCGAGCATACATTTTAAACAATGGCTTCCTCCCAATTGCTGAAGAAAATAGTATTGTTGTAGTTTTTCCATTAACAACATCCATCCCTACAAATTACAATGGCTGTTGGGATTTCTTCTCATACACGAACAAAAAATTTGGTAAGTTATTGATTCATGATTTATTTATTTTTTCTTATTTTGAAATTAAATTTTATAAATCATATTTTAGCAACAAAGGAAGGAGAACAAATTAAAGTAGTCTACAAAATGCTCCAACGGCTTTTATACGGAATTTAATTAAAGTAAATTCAATTCAAAGTATAATAAATAAATTTCGTATGAATGAAATAAATAAAATTTCAATTTTATTTCTATCAGTTTTCTGTAATAACATCAGTATCTTTGATATTTACAGTATCTCTATGATTCGTTGTACCCATAGATTCCGGAATTGCTTGTACGTACATCTGTCTTCCAGCATCTACTGCACTGCAAGCTTGAACAGATTTAATTTTGTTATTAACTCCAATCACTTTAAAGCTTTCTGCATCTCCCGAATTAGCTGATATGCGAACAGGAAATCCGGTACAATCCTTTCTCGTCCAAAGCTAGAATACAAAGACAAGTTCATATTTTATTCACCACAGAAATATTTTACTAAACAAACCACAACACATCCATCATCGTCCCAAATGTATACAGAAGATGCCTTATTTCCAACTGAAGGTTTTAAATTCACACATTGTCCACTAAGTGGTATATGCATACTTTTGTATTTTCCTGTTAGAAATTAATGGAGACAATTTTATTTTAATAACTTCATTATTGCTCTATGGTTATTTAATAATTGTTTTACCATTATAATATTCCTTCGTACAAAATGTAACAGTCATTGTATCGATATCTGAGCAAAGTCGCATAGATCCTACTTTATTACTTATACCGGCATAACTTAAATCACTTGAAATTCCGTGATGTCGTGTTAATTTTGTACCTTCGCCTGTACAATCCTTTTCACGAAATGCCATTACACATGATCCAGCAGTATCAATTGATCCAAATTTATTCATGTATCTTGGTTTTACATTTGCACAAGTTATACCAAGATAAGCCCAGCCAAGCTGTACTACAAAATAATTTTAGGTTTTTTAATTTTTCGCAACCAAGTCAAATAAATTATATCATAAATTCAAAAAATTTATTTAAAATAATTTTTATTTTTAACCTGTGTATTTCGATTTTTCATAAACTATTATAGTATTTCTATCAGGCGGATAGGAATTTCCTACAGTGCATCTGCTGGACCCAATATTTGAATTATTTTGTGGTTTCTCTGGACGTTTTAAAACTGGCAAAGGATCTTCATCAAATTCAATTTCGGAAATGTTTGGAAATTTCTTCTGTTTTTTACTACGAAACTTTTTAGAATAAGAATATTCACATAAAATCCACAGTATAAATAAAATCAAAACTGCTTTAGTCCAACGCATGGTTGGTAAAAATGATTCTATTTTTACTAATTCATGGATGTTGGTATTTATAAAGATTTGCAGTATCAACTAAATCGAGGTTAGTACAATTAAATCTTAAGTTTATTATCGTTATTTATTTATTTATTCATTTATTTGTTATTTATGGGTATAATCATAATTTTGTGAAAAAATTAATATATAACTACACTACGTTTAATTTTTCACACGCGCTTTTGATGATGTAATCTAAGGATTAAAGAATACAAGGATTTCTTGACTAATTACACTGTACGATTGAATTAATGTAATAAATTTCAGAAGTAAGATTTACATCAACATTTCAAAAAAGATTGTTTACAGTTTAAAAGTTTATTTTTATTTTTAAGTAAAAGAATATTAACTTTAACAATTTCAAATTATTAGCGAAACTGTAAGCAAAAATTTTTTAACAGGTTTCTGGAAGGCTATAAAGCGACTTGTAATCAAAAGCCTCAACGTAATATAAATGGGTTCAACAGAGTTGTCAGAATAAATTGTTAACAAATAAATTATTTTCCTCGAATTCCGATTCCACGTCCCCATCCACCACCGTATCCACCTCTCCAGCCACCACCACCAAAACCTCCTCTCCATCCACCCCCGTATCCACCTCTCCAGCCTCCACCACCAAAACCTCCTCTCCATCCACCCCCGTATCCACCTCTCCAGCCTCCACCACCATAGCCTCCTCTCCAGCCTCCACCATAACCTCCTCTCCATCCACCACCGTAGCCACCCCTCCAGCCTCCACCATAGCCTCTTCCCCAACCGTATCCGCCATATCCATAATAAGGACAAAAGAGTCCCCCGAGCCCAAAACACAGTGGACTTCCCAGTATAAATTGACTATTCACTCGTTCAGGCCATGCAATCACAAGTATGGCACAAATTGTACAGAACTGCAATTAAAAATTGTTTTAATAAGTTAATCAGATTTTCTAAATAAAAATGTTATGATTTCTTACAATTAAAATCTTCATTTCTTAACTACGCAGAGAGTCTGTCTTTATGAGTGGATTGAAAAAACACAATTATGTCCAGATAAAGCGATGGTTTATAAAGAAGCAGAAAGTTTTTAAAAGCATTATCTTAGCACCATTCATAATGAGAATGCTAATTAATAGTTCATCAGAAAAAGCATTAGAGTTAAAAGTAATAGCCAATATTCACTACCTACGCCATGCTAATCTTCTTCTAATTTATATGCTAATTTAGATTACTTCAAGTGTATTCAACTCTTAGCTTCACTTCTAAGTTTTTAAAACAATTTTCTAATCCTAATTGCCATTTTTGACAAATGTAAACATTGATTTGAGTCCATCAATTTTTAAATAACAAATCAAACAAGCACTCAAGGTTTTAGCTATTAACTTCACACTGTATTTCACAATAGAATCATAAATTCAATAAAAATTGAAATTGAAGGTCGTCAAAACAAACAATGCAGAACATAATAGCCTACCTCTTAATTAAGATTGGATTTAGCTTGAATTCATTTGACTAAAATCATGAATTTTTCAAAGGAAATATTTTTATTTCTTAATTTTATTATTTGTTCAAGTATAAGTTACTATATGGATGGAAATTATAATCCTAATAGTCCAACATATCGCGAAGATGAAGCGTCCCATTGGGAAGTATTTAATTATAGTCTTTCCGATATGTACAAAGTTAATATACCACCGAATGTTACTGAAAAATATATGAATCCCGATGGGACGATTAATCGGACTAAAGCAGAAGCAGCAGCTAGTTTGGAAGAAAATGGAATATTTTGGGCCAGTCAAATCGAATGTACTGATTGGGTATGCTCATTTCAATAATTTAAAATATTTTCTTCGTTTGATCCAGACAGACTTTTGATTAAGTATTGAAAATAATTTTAAATTAATTTTTTAAGCTTCTAGAATTTTTGCGATCTAGCGTTTTTTCACCCGTGGGAAGTAAATTGTATTATGAAGATGCTCAATTCCCAACTGCTGACTCAGTAGATTCACTTTGTATTCAGCAGAAGCTCATCCCAAATGAATCTGAAACTCAGCTCATAGTCAAAGAAAAAGTTTACGACTTCTCTTGTCTACTGGATCCCCAAGATTATAGAATTACATGCGCATGTGACGAATCCATGGAGAAAAGCATTAAATTTTATTGTCAAGGGCAAATGGAGCTACTTTGGTCAGATTGTAAAAGTACAGTTCTTGTAGTGTATAACTTTGATTCTGTTGATGGAGAAGCTGAATTTGGAGTAGATGAAGCTTCGATTGGAGCCTGGGTTGGTTTTAGTTTAAATAAAACAATTACAGACCCATTAAAAACTCAAATCTTGGAGAAAATCGAATCTTGGGGATTTTTAAAAGAAAACGCAGTATTTCCTGATTATTCATCATGTCCAGAAAATAATTTTTCAAAAAGTATGAAAAATAAGAATATTGAAAATACTGGTGATGGTAGACATCTGACTAAGGAAGAAGGTAAATATTATGACATTTTAAGTAAATATAAGGAACATCCAAAGACAATGAGGAGGAGGAGGAAGCATTTTCATGGAAATACAAATCGCAATCAAAAGAAATTTTTTGGAATGTCATTTAAGCATTATCATCATCACTCAAATAGAAATCAAAATTATAAAAATCCGTATAGCGCTGGAAAAAAGAAAATGGAATTTCGGTTTACTTATCATTCCAACCATCGTCATTATTCCAACCATTAGTATTCTGAATCATATTACTTATTAACAAAAATTTAATTTAAAACAAAATCTAATCTAAAAATTTAAATTAAAAAATCCAGCTTTGGGTCTAATACAAAAAAAATCATTTTCTAAGGAATTTAACACTGACCTTTGCTATTACAAAAATGAAGGAATGAAGAATGACTTTGATCAAATATTTGGTTTCCTCCATAATTCTTAAAATAGTTAATTGAGTGTTTTCAAAAATAGCAATTAGAAGCAATAAATTTTACCTTACGCAAACACGTAATAAGAAAACACGTGAAAGAAATAGACTTTATGTAATTATACTCAAATCAAAATTAGTATTAGACGTGTTTAATTTATATTTTGGGCATACGCCCATTCCAGACTTATCGATTTTTGTTTGCAAATTCATATTATTCAAACGTGAATAAAATATATTAAATTCAACCCTTTGTTTCTAAAAGCATCAATCTGACACTTCGTCAAAAACTTAACCCTTCGCTTTCTTTCAAATACCTGATCATAATTTTTTTTTCTATTGTTGACAATATTTTCAATAAAAAACAAAAAAACTTACAACAATATATAAATTTTAGACAAAAGTTTAAATCAAAAAGGTCCAGCTCTCGACTCGACATGACTTCTTTTTGACTATAATAAGATAAAAATCTGATGAAAAGGGAAAGCAGAGCAGATGCCACCGAAGCAATATTACAATACGCAATGGTGTGAAATGTAAATATGAGTCACCCTTGAATTCATTTGCCTTTCTTTTGACTTTTATCATCATTGACAAAAATTAATCAAAGCCCAAGTGTTTTGTTAAATTGTTTGTTTGAGTTAATTAAATTAATTGAGATAATACGAATTGCTTATAATCTCCACAGCTTCTTAAGTAATTTAAAATCTTCAACACTTAACGGTTGAATTTTTATCTTTTTATCTATTATGATGACTCATCGAAAGAAAAGGACGCTATAGTTGGATTTAGGAGTTTCTTCGAATTGAGCTCGATTTCAGAAATCTAAACCAGAGACTTATTGCTTACGAAGCGATTACAATATTTGTTCATGTAAACAATAAACAAGGCAAGGGGACAAATTGTTCTGCTTTACACAATTTATTAAATACAAGGAAAATATAAAGATAGAAAGAAAAGGGTCCAAGCTTCAAGATCGATCTCCATTTCTATACTCGGTCCGGTGGTTGTTATATCCAACCCAGTCTCCATCCTGACTTCAACGGGGAAAGAACCCTCCGTCGTCCGGGAAAAGGTTTTCTTATATTAAATATACTTAGATTATACATAAATTTTTTTTTTCACTGTTAAAGTTAAGTTCTACAAATCCGTTCATAAAATCATATAATTACCCCCTACCAAAGTGCAAGTGAATGAAATCTGTCGAAGACTATTTAAAAATCAGTTCCCTTAACGACACGTCAGCTTAAAATTCACTAAGGGTATCCCTTAAAAGAAGCAAAGGCAGATAGATCCCTTTACAATTTTTATTTGTCATTTACTACGAACCAAGACATGGAAAACTTGGAAAATAATCTTCTTCGTTGCTGCTTTTGCCAGCAAGTTTTGGTGGGCTTTCAACAAATGAAGAAACACAAGTTAGCCCTCCATATGAAGGAATTAGAGCAAAAAAGACAGAATAAGAAGAAAGCAAAATATTCAGAAAATAATATTCCTGAAGAAATTCCGCCAGTTAATAATATTACTGAGAGGTATTTTTTTTTAAATTTCTGAAGCAAACTAAACATAAAGCTAGTTATAAAATTGAAACTTGAAATATGATAGCGTAATTCCTTTATCTGCTGACATTGGCAATAGTTCAATAGGTCAAAATACAATGCAGGTTATCATTTTCCCACGTTTCAGATACTATAATTAAATTTTTTTTTGATCTGAAATTCCTTTTTATTGCAAATCAAGAAAAATCGTTTTATTTTTAGTACCGGAACTCCGGAACAATTAATTTTTGTATCAACTTTTATATACCTTCTGAAGAGCAAAATCAAAGTTGCAATTGCAAAAAAATTTTTACAGCAGCATAAAGTCACAACTTAAGACACATCAGCCAAAATTTTATATTTTTTTGTTTTCTTTTCATTACACCCGGAAGACAAATCTTCTTCAACAATAATTATCCCCATTTTTTAATTCAGCATTTTTCGTCCACCTTTGTTTTTAAAATATGATACGACAGTTAGTGCCTCTGGATTTATTTATTGCTTTCTTTATTTAGCCCTGACACGTCATCTTAGCTATCACAAGCAAATATACATTAAATATAGAGTTTCAGTTCCAATTATAGATTCGGCTACTAAAAATGGTTTAACATAGTGTAAGAGTTTATAATGAAATATTTCACATTGAGGAAAATGTACGCAAAGTCATTAAAATATTTACGATTTGAATCCCATTAAAATGGTTGGAGTATTTTATTTAAAATTCATAGAGGAGGTGACTTTTAATGTAAAGTAGCACAAGTGTTTCCTTGATTCTTTTACAACATTCTTTATTACAAACATTGAACCTTTTCCGTTAATTGGATTTTATAATAGGCAGGTTTGTTGGCCTGACACAATATCATTCTTATTTTAGAATTTACTTCTTAAGAATACATTGTACCCAAAACTTGTTTTTAAAAAAGGTTAAGGGACACCTCATGTTTTTTCTTAGTAATTTCATTGTCAAAAGGGATGAAGGGATCCCTTTCTAAATTCTGTCTAAAAATGACATTGACACGACTCGAAATGACTTTCATATTAAAAATAATGTTTTTCGATTATTTATTATTTTGTTTCTAGTAATATACCATTTGAAGAACAACAGAATATTGATAATGAATCCACTCAACCACTACCACAGCTTGACCTTCAAGAAACGCAAGATATAAATGAAGAGGATAACACAGGTCTTTCTGAAGACCCTGCTGGGGCCATTCCAGTGTTAAAGAGTGCACTTGCATTTTCCGAGATCCCTCCAATAGATATAGATGAAGATGATGACATTCCTCCAGTAATAGATAAATGGGAGACAGGTAGTGAAGGGTCAGGATCTTCAAACGATACAATAGTTGTTCCACCCTTACCTTCTACAGCATCAATCACGATGGAAAAATGTCTGTTTCACACAAATTACCCCTGCTGCTGTGTAGATGATAGTAGATACGAATCCTTAAGATATTATGTTAAGGAAAGGATAATCTTCTGCTCCCCTGATAAAGGGTAAGATCAAATTTATTTTCCTTTTCCACTTAAGAATAATTTTTATATTTTTTATTAAATTAATTACAGGTCCAAAGAAGATGATGGTGCTATTACTAACTACAAGGAAAATGATGATTTATTATCACAACTACCGGAAGGTAGCAAAGAAGATTTCACCCAAACTTACGTAAATAATTTACACTCCACTCCAGAACAACCTAGAACAACTATTTTTCCAACTGGAATTCCAACTTCAAAACGAAAGCAATCCACTGAAACTCAAGTTAAAGATACTCAAATCAATGTGCCTCCAAAACAATCCAAGTTAGTGGATAATTATTCAGTGACTTCTCATATTGCTCCAGAATCCATTAAATTGAAAATTTCCTTTCCGTCCAATCCATCAGCTAAAATCAAGTCAAGAAAAACTTTAAGAAGCTTTAAATGCTCAATTCAAGCTTGTAAATTTCGGAATCGTTCACGAACGAAATGGATGAAACATACTGAGAATCACATCAAGGAAATAGAAACGAATGGAAAAGCGTTAGAGTCAATTTATAATGGTCACATTGAAAGATATAGTGGAATCCGTCAAATGAATTTACATTCAAATTCGGCGTCGTATTTCCGCTGCACCCATTGCCCTCCACCTGGTGGTATTTAATGAATTTCTTATCATTTTTTAATCCCAATTAAACCAATAATATTTCATTGTAGAACTATTCAGTACAAGACTCCACCTTGAGAATCACCTTTTAAGTGCTGTTGCAACGGGTGATGATTTGTACTGCTGGGAATGCAATGGTTGGCACGAAAGGCTTGTCCATGGATTTCTAAAACATGAAGCAGAAGTCCATGGAATGGATAAAGTAATTTTCTAAATAGCTATTCAAAACTTGTTAATTGTGATTTATTTTTATTGTTTTTGTTACATTTTCGAAGAATTTATTGCTATATATTTTTTTGTTTCGAATTGAGTTATTTTAATTTTAACATTAAACCAATAATTAGTCAAAAATTAGAATGTATACATTTTTATATAATCAATGTACGATAAATAAAAGCATTATGATTGAATCAACAGTTTAATTTAAGAGTTTGGCTATTTTGCTAAGATGTTAAATTTGTGTTAACTAAAAGATAATGAAATGTGAATTGAATTTTTTATTCTCACATTATTTTAGCCTTGGTTATTTTAATATTAGTAGCATGACAAATCGAGATATGGCGTGACCTCTTGACCTTTCATTCAGGATTAGAATACAAGGCAACGCTAAAATATTAGAGAACATAAATTAAGTTCATTATGTCATACAAAAGTTTCCCTTCTGAAATCCTTTCGTTATTTATTGGAAATGGTTTCCAATTTCATTTTCACCCTACTCAGCAATTTCACGCACAATGATAACAATTTTGTTTCCCAGAAACATTTTTGGATTACATTTTGGCTTGATGTAATTTAGGAAAAAGAAGGCATAGAAAAACAATTTCTGCTTTAGTCATGGAATGAACAAGTATGGAAATGGAGAACAAGAGTGAGTTACTACTTTTTTTTTATTGTTAATTTAAAATAAACCGTACAACAGTATTATGCATAACCGACGAAGTTTAGGTTATCGCTTGTTGAGCTTAACCGTTTCTACAACTTTCACTAGTGAAAATCGTCTTTACTACTTTCACTAGTGAAAGCA
>JAQGCN010000215.1:0-32946 GCA_034699725.1 Friesea truncata
GAAAAAAAACTTAGAAATTCTAAAAATAAATTCTAATACTAATTTCGTGCACTGATCAAAAAATCCAGAAAAAGGGCTAGAAATAGCAAACTTGAAGAATCGGCTATTTCTGGCAATCGCCGGGCGTGCCCAGAAATAACAGAGTTTTTCGGCTTTTTTTTCCGCCCGGCGGAAAAAAAAAGCCCAAACTTGAAGTCTAACTTCACATGCATTAAAATATTGTTAAAAAAATGTTAAAACAAACGATATGGAAAGAGCTTTGAGCTGAAGTTTAAAACCTTTTATTTTCACCCGGCAAAAAAAAATAGGCGTGTGTGCCGCACATCACACTTCACACACTCCTGTTGTTTCCTGTTAACTTTGCTCTCGTTTTCCGCTGACTTAATCTTCTATGAATAAACAAGGTAAACTTTTATTTTTACTTTTACTTTTTAACAACAAAGAAGACAGCTGATTCTTGATGATGCAATTGAAATCTCAGACAAGAAACATCAACGTCTGGATTTCGTTGTTTTGTTTGTATCAAAACAATCAGTTTGATAACAAACTTACGTAATTGCATCATTGAATCAGTGACAGAGTCATTTGTTTAGTTAGTAAACAAATAGAGCTGTTAAACAGAGGCAAGTAAAAAACATTAAAAACAGCTGTTCAATTCATACTTTCATTATTTTATTTAGAAAAAAAATGGAATCATTTTTAAGTTTGTTTGATCCTGGTCCAAGTTCTTCCTCATCAAAATCAAGTCGTAAATCTCAAAGTACTGTAGAAGAGAATGGTAATCCAAGTGCTGAAAATTTACCACCTGAGCCAGAGCAAGGGAATGTTGAATACAAATTAAAATTAGTTAATCCATCAAGGTCAAGATTGGAACATCTCGTAACTCAAGTAAGAAAGAAGGGATTGAATAATCATTTTTCTTTAATTAGTTTCAATTCATTTATCCTATTCCTATTACAGATGAAATGGAGACTCCGTGAAGGTCAAGGTGAAGCTATTTATGAATTAGGGGTTGAAGATAATGGATTTATGCGAGGATTGAATGTAACAGAAATGAATTCAACCTTATCAACAATTAATCAAATGGCAAACAAATTAGGAGCTTCAGTTATGGTTCTTCGAGAGTTAAATGTTGGAAATGGGAATACAGTATTAACTGTATTAGTTAGAAAAGTAAGCTATAAACATTCATAATTAACTCATGGCTACTTCTGTATTATTGTTTTAGATCCCGGATGATCAACAGATGCTACAAATAACCGTTGCAGGTAAAGAAAGGATATTACAATATTTTTAAATATAATTTTAATTGATAATATTTCCTTAATTTAGTAATGGGTAATGCTGACGTTGGTAAGAGTACTTTGCTCGGTGTTTTAATACAAGGTGAATTGGATGATGGACGAGGGAAAGCAAGATTAAATATGTTAAGACATTTACATGAAATTGAATCAGGGCGTACATCATCAATTAATCACGAATTACTTGGATTTGATTCAAATGTAAATTCATTATATTACTTTTCTATCATTATTTGAATGCATATGATAATTTTTATATTTGATATATTTTAGGGTAATGCAATTAATTACAAAGAAGGTACACCCGAGACAATATGTGAATTAAGTTCAAAATTAGTAACATTAATTGATCTCGCTGGACATCAAAAGTATTTAAAGACAACAATACATGGAGTAACCGGTTATAATCCACATTATCTTCTCTTTGTGATCTCATCAACTACTGGATTTAATAAAATGACAAAAGAACACCTTATACTTGCACTTGCACTACAAGTAATTTACACAATCATTCATTATTCTAATAATATTAATCTAAACTTTTTATTATTAGATTCCATTGATTGTTGTTGTAACAAAGATTGATGCCAGCAGTCCATTAGGATTTAAAGGAATAATATCATCTCTAACTGAATGTTTGTCAACTTATAAGAAAAGAATACTCCGATTGAACAGTCTTAATGATATAATAACATCATCTGGAAATCAACCAAATGAATCAGAAGTACCAATCGTCTTTGTTTCGAGTGTGACTGGAGTTGGTATTGATCTTCTCAAAAAATTATTGTTTCTATTACCACCAAGACTCAATTCAGCAGAGAGGATAAGACTAGAACAAGTAAATTAATTCTAAAATTAAATTCTTATTAATTCTAATTCTAATTTTTTTCTTTTAGGAGCCGTTGGAATTTCAAATTGATGAAACGTTTCGTATACCGGATGTTGGCGTTGTATTAGGTGGGCTTCTTACTCAAGGAATAGTTAATGAAGGAACTCCTTTATTACTTGGTTAGTTTAGTAATAACTTTTATTAATTGTATTATTTTTATAACTTTGGATATTATGTTTAGGGCCATTTTTGGATGGTAGTTTCAAACCAGCAAAAGTAAAATCAATTCGTCGTCATAAAATAACTCAACGTCAAGTTAAAGCAAGTCAAAGTGCATCTATAAGTTTAGATGTTAATTTAAATGCAAGACCTGGAATGGTGCTTATAAGTCCAAATACAGAAGTTCCAACAGCTTGTTTCTATTTCCAGGTAAGTAATTTTAATCTCACTAAACTCTGGAATAGATTCGTGTTTTAACTTGTTTTTTTAAAAATATTTAGGCATCTATAATAGTTCTATATCATTGTACTGGTATTCGTAAAGGATTTCAAACAACAGTTCATATTGGAAATATTCGTCAAACTGCAAGAATATTCCCATCAAAGGATAATCCTCAATTAGAAACAAATGATAAAGCAAATGTTATATTTCGTTTTATTAATAGACCTGAATATGTTAAAGTTGGATCTAAATTAATATTTCGTGAAGGAAAAACGAAAGGATTTGGAACTGTAACTAAAATATTCAAAGATGATGAAATTCATGATGTTATTTTGTAAACAAAATATAAATCATCATCGTACTTAAATGAATTTAAAATTGTATTTTAGTTAATGAATTAACTATTATAGCGTGTATGTTTTTTGTTTTCGAAAATCGTTAGTATTAGATTTGTAGTTTTTAGATTTTAAAGAATATATATTTTAGTGTCCTTCCTTTTTTCCTTCGTTCGTTCGTATCGTAATAAATAAAATGTGTTGTTTATGTTATATAAACATAAGAAAGTCAAAGTTTACATAAACCACTTCATTATCAAATCTAATCCCTCCCTATCCCTTCTCTCTCCTCACTACTACTCCAAACTCCACTCTTATAAAACTCGTATTTACGTAATAAAATTTAATAATAGAATTTATTATGAAATCATATTAAAAATATAATTTCTTTATCTATTGTTCAATATTAAAATTTTCATAAACATCATCAAAAGAAAATAAATGGATTTTTATTCAATTATTAATTAATAATTAATACGTGCCTTTTGAAAATAATTCTGATAATTATAAAAATAATTTTATGAATAGGAAGTGTAAAGTGTAATTTATTCAATTTCTTTTAAGGTTGAAAATATTTTTCTTAAATTCGAAAAGTAATTGTTGTAAATCATAAATCATAATTTATGAGCTTTTTGGACAATGTAATGAAATAAGCATAAGACAAACATTTATTTTTTGAATTTTACTTATTGACTTTCCCTGAGAGAAAGGAAATAAATTAACTTATAATTTATGATTTAGATTATGTAATAATGATATTTTGATATGTGTTATGTGAGTAAAAATGACGTCTTTTGAGGTATCCATGGGAGGTATCCGATGGAATGGAGGGGAATGGGGTGACCACGAACACGTAACCCCCACCAACAAAAATCTCAAGTTTCTTTTTCATTTGAGTTGAGTTAATTCTGAGTCAGTATAAAAAAATGGGATTATTTTTGAATTGTGAAGTGACAGACACACAGGACAACTGGCGATTTAGAATTTATTGTCTTTACAATTAATTAAAATATACAATTTTTAAATGAATTATTTTGTAATGTATTTTATAAAGTGTTTAAAAGTCAGTCGTGTAAGTGTATTATTATTATTCTTAAAATATAATAATAATGAGTGATAAGGATCATGGGATAATGTCACCAAATAAAATAAATCAACCATGGAATATTATTAATGAGTCAATTATTCAACAACAACAACAACAACTAACTAATGATATCCAACATAATCATAAAACTAATATTATTCAAACAACAAATTCATCAACACCAAATTTAGGTAAGTACATTATGGATTTATTAATTTATAGGAATATGTGTTGTAAATTACATTACACAAATTGAACTTTAACCTTGTCAAATTCAACATCATCTCATTGATCATCATCAGCTGTTTTAAATCAGCGACAGCACACACACATGCTTAAAGTTTTCAGTGCAAGTCTGCTAATACTTGAGTAATTAAGCCAAAGCATAAGCTCCAACTTAATGTGATGGTTAGCGAAATGCATTGATGTAATTATACTTGTACTTTATTGTTAATTTGTGTTTTACTTTGTTTTTAGGTAGTGGAGTATTGAAAGATTGGATAGTAAACGTATTTGAAGAATATAAATTTAGTGGTAGTTCAGAACATTCCAAACAATTAAAATCCTTTGTAGATTTTTTCTGTGAGAAAATGTTAATAAGTATTGGAAAAAGTGAAAATATTTTACAAGTTGACAGTTTTTCATGCCCTGTTTGTTATGGTGTATTTATGGAACCCGTAACAATTGAATGTGGACATACATACTGTCGAAAATGTTTAGGAATGGAGAGAAGTGGAAGAAATTGTAGAAGATGTAAATATATTTTATCATCAAAAGATGTTGGAAAGAAACAAATTAATGTACTCATCAATTCAATAGTTGAAAAATGGTGGCCAAATTATATTGAAGCAAATAATTACAGAAATGAAGGAAATATTCTCTTTCAAGATAATAAAGGATATGAAGCACTTACCAAATATACTCAAGCTATTGAAAAATGTAAGTTAAATAAGGTATAAAATTACTTTATCGATTCCCATCATTCCCATCATAATCAACCTTCATAAAATGTAAGTGTTATACAACCAACATGAATACGTAGCATGTAACTTTTATTCAAGGACATTCCACTTCTAATATTCCTTCGTAGTTAGAGAACAACGTAACAGGATTACCCACCCACTTTTACCCCCCCCCCTTACTCTTATACAACCAATTTTTATGTTATTATCTATAATTATCATTACATGTTTTATAATAAATTCTATTTTTATTTTTAAAAGGTGAAGATGATCATTTATCCCTTGGAAATCGAGCTCAGGCTCTCCTAACCCTTGGTCGAAGTGAAGAAGCATTAAAGGATGCGGAATTAGCAATTAAATCATGTTCAGTATGGGCTAAAGGATACTTTCGTAAATCAGTTACATTGGCTTCACTTGGACGATACGAAGAAGCATTCATAACACTCACAGTCTGTCTATATCTGGTCAAAGCAACACAAATGAATGATAATGTTGCTATCCTTCCAATTAAAAATGAACTAATCAAAGTACTACATAAAATATTCAGTCGTCCATTATATACGAATAGGAGACATTCACTTGAGTCAATACATACAAAACCATATCCATCCTTACGAAGGAAAATAACAAAGAATACTACTGGAGAGAATTATGATTATGAATTAAATTCAGAAGATAATATTTCTAAAGAATTTCATAAACAAACAAGGTAAAATATTAATTCCATTTGTATTTTGTACAGTATGAATTATTGTGTTGTTTCTTTTTAGACTAAGCAATTCATCATCGATATTATTACTCATCGAGAGACCAACTTCTCAAAGGCGGAATAGAATATGTCAAGCATCCACTGAAAAGCATTTTAATAGGATAAATCGTATATTTGATTCTGCATTTGGTGAAATCAAAAGGATGGAAAAGGAATTACTTGAAAGAACACATCCTGTTCCAGATTCAGCATCAAACTCAGTACTTCGTCGCATTGATAAATCATTAGTCTCTGTTAATGATTTTGAATGTACACTCTGCTATAGACTCCTTTATGAACCAGTTACAACATCTTGTGGACATACCTACTGCAGAACATGCCTGGGTAACTTTAACTCAAATTATGCTATATGCTTCCTCCTATGAAAATTATTTCACTAATAATACAAAGAGTATTCAATATTTAAATTAGGCAATAAGATATATAATTTACATTAAAATCGGCAAAAAGTGCAATTTTTTTTTACCATAAATGCGTGTTTTTCAGAATTTTTTTCTCTTGGTATTTTGATGAAAATGAGTTTATTAATTTGGTGATGCTGATTACGAATATATGGTTTGTTTTGATGTAAATCTTAAAACAAAAAAGTTATGCAGATAATTATTGGTTTTTATATGTTATTATTTTTATAAGGGTTGGGATATTAAGTTTGGTGGGTCTGATGGTGGATGTTAACACTAAAACTAATATTTCTGGAGAATGGGCTGTAGGATTTTCATCATCTTGGTATCAAATTATTTTGAAAAAAGTACTTTAGAATATAAGATATGTGACTTGCCTTGGTATATTGAAAAAGTGTGCATGTAAGACTCATCCTTATATTTTGGAAAATGTAATGGATTTCAATATTTCAAACTAATATATTTCTGGAGAATGGGCTGTAAGATTTTTATAATCTTGGTATCAAATTATTCAGAAAAAAGTGCTTTAAAATATAAGATATGAGACTTGACTTGGTATATTGAAAAAGTGTCCATCTAATACTCATCCTTATATTTTGGAAAATGTATTTGATGTCAATATTTCAAACTAATATTCCTCGAAAACCACACTGGGGATATTTATAAAAACTATACAAAGGGATTTAAATAAAGCATAGTATTATCTAACTCGCTATCATGAGTATAATATTTTGGAAAATATAAGGATAAGTCTTAGATGTATACACTTTTTCAATATACCAAGTCAAGTCTCATATCTTATATTTTAAAGCACTTTTTTCATAATAATTTGATACCAAGATTATAAAAATCCTACAGCCCATTCTCCAGAAATATTAGTTTTAGTGTTAACAACCACCATCAGACCCACCAAACTTAAAATCCCAACCCCAAGTATTAAGTAAATCCAACTTAAAAGTGGGCAAACCGAGGTAGTTAACTTTTTTAAATTTATGATTCACATAAAAACCAACTCCAGATTCGTAATCAGCATCTTTAAATTTACTCTATTAGCCAATTTTTATTAAAATCCCGAGAAAAAATTTTCCCCGAAATTTTGAAAAATCACCCGTTAAGTATATGTACCAAAAATTCAATGAATTTTTTTTGTTAAATTTTATTTTGATGAAAGTTTATTTATATGCAATCGTTTAAAAATAGGGACTAGAAATATGTGATTTTTTATTTTCATTTAGTTGTAAATTTTTCAAATTAAAAAAAGTCATTTTTTTATTACTAATTTTGATTACTAATTTAATTTTGGTGATTGTGAATAGAGGATCTTTATTAGATTTTAATTTAGAATATTTCGGATCCGAATATTTCTTCATAAAGCTTGTAAAATTCCAAAGTGTAATTAATGATTATTTTGTAATTGTTTTTTAGAACGTTGCCTTGATCATTCCTCATACTGTCCATTATGTAAGTCCTCCCTAGTTGAATTAATGGTCCATCATAAACACTCTACAACTTACTTTGTTGAAGTCGCAATGAAGGAATATTTGCCTGAAGAAGTAAAGGAGAGAAGTCAACAGCACGATGAAGAAGTTGAAAGTGGAATAGCCCTTGGTATTCGTGAATTAAGCATTCCAATATTTGTATGTACTATTGGATTTCCAACAGTTCCATGTCCACTTCATGTATTTGAACCAAGATACAGATTGATGATACGTCGAAGTATGGAAACTGGATCAAAAAGATTTGGAATGTGTTCATACAGTCAAGATGGTGAAGGAAATTATGCAGATTTTGGTACATTACTTGAAATACGTAATGTACAATATTTTGCTGATGGACGATCAGTTGTTGATACTGTTGGAATTAAAAGATTTAAAGTAATAGGAAGATCAATGAAAGATGGATACAATACAGCAACAGTTGAAATAATACATGATAGAAATACTGTAGATCCAAATGATCAATTAAGTAAGTTAACTTTTTCAATATTGAATTTATAACAGAAATATTGATTAATGTTTATATTTTTTGTTTTGATAGAATTAAAAGAAATTCATGATGAAGTTTACAGTCAAGCAGTATCATGGATGGATTCAATAAATGGTGTACTACGTCAACGTATTCATACACATTTTGGTAGAATGCCTGAACCAGAATCTAATTGGATGGAATTACCCGATGGTCCACCATGGGCTTGGTGGTTACTTGCAATTTTACCATTAAATTTAGAATCACAACTGGCTATACTTCGAATGAATAATTTACAGAAAAGACTTGAATCTATACTTAAAGTACTTAATCATATTCAAACTAATAATATGTGACAGGAGTATTTGTTAGGAATATTTATTATTATTATTTATTTTATTATTGTTAAATATTTTTAATTCAATTTAATTTTTATTAATATTATTCTACTACTTTCTTTCATTTATTAAATAAAGTAAGAATATTTTTTCACTTCCTATTAATTTAATATTAAATTTTTTTATTTGAGAAAACGGTATTAACTGAATATTTTTTATTAATCAGTGATTGAAGGTATAGATGGACATGCGTCATTATTTTCATAGATTTTTTCCAACGTTGTCATGACAACATTCTTCATCTCATCTCATCTTCTCTGATCTTGATCATACACACTCTTCCACTCTTCCTTCCTTGTCGTCTCTTCTCTCTGTTTTTAGAAAGAAGGGAGAAGAGAGCGGAGCAAGTGCAATCACAAAAAATAACACAAACATATAGTAGGGTCATCAATTAAAAAATAAATTATTATAAATACAAATTTTGATTTCTTACAAAGAAATAATTTTAAAATATTTAAATTCAAGACATCACTCAATTTAGCATAAAGTGATCTTAAAATTACAATATAAAATATATATTTTATAAGTTCGACATTTAATTTTCTTTAAGAAAATTCAACATAGTGAAATCATTAGTGAAATTTAACAGTCTTTTTTTTAAATTAATGATACTGATTGTGGTTGTGAAGTTGGTTGTATTCTAATTCTACAAATTCAATAATTTGACTATAAGACAAGGTATTGTTTGTTGGTGTGTTGTATAATTCTTTATAACTGTATTGTAAAATTTTAGTTGTGACCCTGTCGGTGTGTGTGTGCAGTTGAGGGCTTCGACTCCTTTTTTTAGTTTTGGTTTGGAATTTATATGATGAGTGTGTGAATGTTTTGTGGAGAAGAAGAAGAAGAGGAAGAATGATGTTCTTCTCTTTCATTCATTCATCAATTCATTCCGAAAATATTTAAAAAATTAACAAGTGTTTTTAGTTGTTTAAAAGTGATCTATTAATAAATTGTAATATGGTAAAATGGCCTAATTCCACTTGAAATCCCTGAGATTAAAAACACTTAATAACATTCAATTCAAAGGAGATTACACATTTTTAAGGTAAAATATTACAATCATCACATTCTTCTTATCTTTTGTTTTAACTTTACTTTAGTTAGTTATAATTAATTAGTGTATTTTTATATTTATATCGTCCTACTCATATCGTAGTTTATAATAGTCTCCTTGATTTTCCTATTTTGAATTGAATTGATGATGATTTTGGTATAAAATGTATGTAATAATTAATATGTATTCATTAATCGTTCCTTTCACTTTGATCTCAATTAGGAAATATATTTCTTCATCCTTTATCCAAATTTACCATTTAATCAAAATCATTCCAGACTAACAACAACGGTATATACGGTAGTAGTGGAGTGACAGGGACAGGACATAAGAGAGTCAGATGATAATAATAGGAAGGAGGATATCACTTCAATTGTTTTAATTTTCATCATCCGGTTTCCTCCTCTTTTGGTAATGATGACCTTTGACCTCTAAATATGGAATTCCTATCATCTAGAAACAATATAACTTTTTTTTCTTAAAATTTTTATTAAAGGAAACTCCCTAAAATCCCTTTAAAGTTTTTGGTTTTGACCTTCAAAAATTGAGTGAGTCTGAATCAAAAAATGAATGACCAAAAATTATCATTGTATCATCCCAAAACATTTACTTTAATGTGAGTGTTTGATTAATTTTGTGTACTTTTTTCTTTGTATTTTCAGATAAATTTAAACTATTGATGATGTTGTTGAAGTTATCTCTTGATTGAATTTGTTATGAATTCATTGGATTTGGTTGGTGACGATGACCAGGGTGGTGGTGCAGTACTAATCCGTATCCATGTCCCTGATCTTAACATTCATAAGTGCCTACAATTCTACAGACAGGATTTCGTATGGGATGTCAAACAACAATGTCTCGCATCACTACCAAAAGTAAATACGTTTAATCATTTTTTTTTCAAAATGACTATTCATACATTATTCTCTCTTCTTTGATTAATATTATATTCAGAGCACGAATTATTATTATTATTTATAATCCCTTGGTTTTCTTTTTTTTGTATGTGACTTTTGTTGTTGTGGCCTTAGGTGACACATTGGTTTGGGGTTCGTAACTGAATTTTATTTTAAATGTTATGCCTAATGAGCATGGCGGCCTTTAAATGAATATCATTTATTTATTTTGCACGTATAAAGAAACAGATAATTAAAATTATAAAACTACGCTGATTCGCCCTGGCTAACCTTTTTTAAACTTTCTTTAATTTTTTTATTCATTTTTTGATTGTAGGAATTGAAGGAGAGTTTTAATTATGGTTTATTTGCACCACCTTGTAATGGAAAAGCAGGGAAGTTTCTGGATGAAGAACGTCCACTTTCAGATTATCCTTTCAGTGGACCAGTTGGATACCTCGAGGTATAATTTTAAAAGTTTAATTTAAATTGTACATAATAATTGATGTATTTTTTATGTATAGCTCCGTTATAAACGACGACTTTATAAAACAAATTTTGATGAGAAAACACTTAAATCCCTCCATACTAAATCAAATTTAAAAAGATTCCTTGAATATGTGGGATCAGGAAATACGGAAAAAGTTGCAAAAATGTGTGGAAAAGGATTGGATCCTAATTTTCATTGTCCTGAAACAGGAGGTAAAAAAATCATCATTACTTTCAATTGTGTTAACTTATAAATTTTTTTTAATATAAAGAGACCCCATTGTCTATGGTTGCTGTGATGAAGAAACCAAGTAAATTATTATTGACCCTTGTAAATGGAGGTGCACTTTTGGATTATCGTACAAAAGATGGAAGTACATCAATGCATCGTGCTGTTGAATCTCGAAGTTTGGAAGGTGTTAAAACTTTATTAGATTTAGGTGGATCTCCAAATTATAAAGATGGAAAAGGTTTAACACCATTATATTTATCAATACAACCAAATACTGATCCAGCACTTACTCAAGCACTTTTACATGATCATGCTTATGTTGGAGCACAAGATCAACAAGGATGGCATGAAACTCATCAGGTACACCACCAATTATTATAAAATATTTTCACTCTCTTTTGACACATTGGCCTTGGTGACCTTTTTCATCATTATGTAAAAAATTTAGCTTAAGGTGGGAAGAGTAGACGTCTTTTCTTTGTGAAAGGGAAAGGTGAATAAGGGTCAATTATAGCCTCGAGGGGAATTGAATTGAGTTTTAATGAATGTTTATCCAATTATGGAGTTATTACATTACACACATGATTTCTTTTAGGCCTGTCGTAATGGACTTATACATCATTTGGAGCATTTACTTTTTTATGGAGCTGATATGAATGCACGAAATGCATCTGGAAATACACCATTACGTAATTAATAATTAAATTTATTAATTTTTGAATAATGATTATATATTTTTTTAGATGTTTGTGGTGTTAATAATCAAGAGCCATGTGCTCGATTACTTTTATTCCGTGGTGCTGATAAGGAAGCTCTTAATTTTGCTAACCAAACTCCATACCAAGTTGCTGTAATTGCTGGAAATATGGAATTGGCTCAAACTATTCAAGAGTATAAACAACAGGATGTTGGTAAGAAGAATGTTAAGTAATAGCATATTAAGTTTTAGTTAACGGTATACAAAATGAATTGCAGTCATCTATGAAAACAAAAGAAGATAAGATAATTCTAGCTTTTGTTTTGTTTAAGCGCATGAGAAGATGCAATAATATGAATTTTGCATGTTATGTTATTTTATATTTAGTTATTTTTTAGTTCCATACCGTGAGGAGCCAAGTTATAATCCAAAAAGACGTGGATTATTATTACGTAATATTTCTAATATTAATTTATACAACGGAATCCAATCATCATCACATCGTGGAAGTATTATATCAATTAAATCAAATTCTTCAATTCATACCAATACAACAATACATAACCAATCATCCATCCATCTTCAATCACCTTCTTCTATTCCACCACCATCACCTTCAATATCATCAAATCGATCAGCAACACCCTATTCCTCATCTTCTTCTTCATCAATAAGTGATAATTCTTCATCTGTTCATAATTCATATTTTGAAGATTCTTCTAATTATTCTGAAAATTCATCAACGCAATGTAGCAGTCATCTCACCGGTTATTTTATTTTTATTTAAATTATACGCTTATATGCTTTTTAAGCTTTCAACTTTATTTTTAATTGTTTAATTTTAATAATTGTGTATTGATTAAGTAGGCGTGTATTTTGGGTGAATGTGAATTGAGTGAGAGGTGATTTGTTTGTTGTGTTGGCGTAATCTGATATTAACATCTTCATTTCTCTTGTTTTTAATCGAGGGCCAAATCAAGAAGGCCTTCGTATTTATATATTCTCCCTTCTGCAAAAACCAAATACTAAAAAACTAATGTGGTTGGTGGGTGATGGTGTGAATATTTAAAAATGAATATTTTTATAATAATTTTGATATTTATTTATTCCAGATAAGAGTTATGATACAAGTGACATAACAAGTGATAGTTCTGGTGTTGGAACATGCAACAGTGGAGGAAGTGGGAGTTCGTATGATACTCCAACAGCAGATCATCTTCTCTTTAATCCTGGTATTATGGTTGTATGTGTTGAAAATTATGATAATAATCAATTACCAAACCATCTTAAACTTACGGAAGGAGATATTATTGAAGGTAAGATGAAATTATAATTCTTTATTTATTAAGTTATGAAATATTATTATGATTTTTTTAGTAACTGGTTCAACTGACAATGGATTCTTAGAGGGGTCCCTTCGTGGTGAAATTGGATTATTTCCTAGTTCAAGTGTACAAGAGATTCGAATGCAGGGTTATGAAAATAATAAAAAAGGAAATAAAAATATTGGAAATGGAAAAGGAGGAAAACATCCACGACTCAAGAAAATGTACACGTAACAACCAAATATACCAAAAACAACACAATTATTACACATTTTTAAATGACAATGTAATGTAAAGTATTATTAATTTATTGAATTTAATATTATAGATGGGGTGAACCACATACAGTTATTCTCCATCGAGGACAAAAAGGATTTGGATTTATTTTACGTGGTGCAAAATCTGATTCTCCTCTCATGGAATTGCAACCAAGTGATAGATTTCCTGCGTTACAATATTTGGACGATGTTGATTTGAATGGAGTTGCAGATAGAGCTGGATTAAGAAAAGGAGATTTCATTTTAGCCATAAATGGAGTTGATGTATCACAATCATCACATGAATCTGTTGTAGATTTTATTCGTAAATCCGGTGATTTAGTATCAATGACTGTTATTGGATTGTCCCTTCCAAATAATCAAGATCAAGATAAACCAGGATCACCATCTTCATTAACGTGTGAACAGGGAACACCTAAACCAATTCAACATTTTGCAACTTTACCTCGTAAACATTCAAATAATGGTCCAACTGTTCCATCTCCACCAAGACGTGATCCAAAAACGAGTTTAAGTGTTGGAAGAGCAAGAGCTAAATCAATGGTTGCTGCTTTAGCTGAATTAGGTAAAATATATTTAAATTTATTTAGTAATAATGAGAGTATTTGGAGTAAAGGTGATTTTCTTTTTTTTATAAGATGGTGGAAATAATGAAGGCGTTTCTATTGGTAAATCTTCATCTGCAGAATCTGTATCTAATAAACCACCCCTTCCAACTTCAAATGGACATAAAACAGCATCTATTAGATCAAGGCCTAATTCAAACAGAATATCTTCAAATGAAACACAAGATAAAATTAATAATACTCATAAAATATATGCAAGTGTCTCAGAAATGAAAAGATCAAAGGTAAGAGAAATGGAAGTGTTAAATGAAAAAATTATTATAATATTTTGTTGTATTTTTGTAGGCTGGTATTAAAGGAGGAGGAGGAAAAGAATTGACAAACTTGCATAAAGACTTTCATTCCACACCTGATTTGAAGGATGTTATTAAAAATTCTGATGGATCAATTATAATACAACGTCATTCAACAGAAGTAACTCAAGATAAAAAATCTCTAAGTCAAGAAAGTATAAATAAACTAAAATCAAATCCCCGACATTCATGGGCTTGCATCTCAACAACTCCACCAGAATTTTATCCTCGACCACCGCCACCACCCCCACCCCCACCGAAAGCAGAGTCAGAAGATGATCTTGGAAGTTCATCTTATTCCTCAGGTGAAGAGAGTCCACAACCAAAACTAACTCCACTTCCACCACAATCTGAATATCGTACAATTAAACCCCTAAGACCAATTCAATCAAAAACTTTACCAAGAAGAGCAAGTACAGGATGTACAACAAATGAACATCAAAATATTATTAATCTCGTACCACCTGGACAACTTATTAAAGTTGATGTTTCTAAATCAAGTGATTATGGTACACTTGAAGGACCTAAGAAGGATAATAGTAGTGTTATGTCAAGTTTTAAACCAACAGATTCAGCTAAATTATATGCATCACCTGATGATCTTAAATCAATTGGATACAGAGGAGAAACTGGTAATGAATTATATTCAACTGTTAGAAAAACAACAAGATCACAGAGTTTACCACGAGGTAATAATGAAGATATTAAAATAATTAAAGGAGATTATGCTCAACCTAATCAACAAAATAGTCAAAGTAAGTCAATGTATTTAAACTTAAAATTTTAATTAATTTATTTATTACAATTTAGATACAATTTCAAATGGTAATATTGGTGGTGGAGGAGATAAAAAGAAGGAAATTGATTCAAATTTTGATCCACAAAAATCACTCCAAGAAGCTAAAGAACGCCTTAAACCAGTACTAAAAAATAATAAGGAGAATTCAAGCGGAGATTCATCAAGTAAAATCCGTATTGAAGTTAAACAGAGTCCACGATTGAGTCGAAAAGGAGAGAAAACAGTTACTTTTGAAGGTGAATCAAATATGAGTCATAGTTTAAGTGTTGAAGAATTTCAAAAAGTTAAATCAAGTTTAAAAAGTTCAAAATCTTTTCCCAATGATTTAAAAGAAGGAGATGATGAAGGAGGAGGAGGAGGAGGAGATGTGGATACAAATTATGTGACTAATTTACCAATAAATCCTGATGAAGATTCTGAAGAGGATTCATCAGATAAAACTTGGATTATTAAAGATGAAAAAGAAGAAAATACAACCATTGTTAAACCACAAGTAAATTATCTTAAATTCTAAGCTTTTATAAGTTGTTAATGTTAATTGTTTTAATAGGTTATACGTAATCCAGTACCAGTGAATACATTAACTAAGAATGCAGTTTCTTTAGTTAAATTACCACCACCAATGGAAATGGAATCAGAATCCGAAGAAAAGAGTCCAAAAACAACACCAATTCTAAAAAAGAACACGATTTATAATCAAGATACTACTCATAATTATCACACACTTCAACCTCAGAGATCAAAACCAATGGATGAAAGAGGAGGAGGAGGAATGGGAAATAGACAATATCAATATCCATCTTCTTCAAATACTCAACCAGTAAGACAAGCTGAAAAAAGTATTGAAGAGAGTATTAAGTTAATAAGAATGCACGTTGAAGCACTTAAAGTAAGTTTAAGTAGGGAATTTTGTAAATTAATTTGATTAATGTTTATTTTGTTTATTTTAATTAAAATGTTTATTTTAATTTTACAGCAGGATTTTCCAACACCTGCTTCCAATACACCAACGCCACCTCCACCACCACCCCCTTTGAGTCAAACACCAATACTTGCTCCACCTCCAGAATTCTCTGATGCTAGAGGTAATATTTTTTAAATTAAATTATTTGTATTATTAATATTATTATTATTACATAATAATATTATTAATGTAGATACACATGAATCTGCAACAAGATTTAATCAAGTACAAGGACAGAGTCAAGATTTACAAAATTTCAACAGAGCCTCACCAATGTATCGCTCAATTTCTCATACTCATTCGTCATCTACTTCAATGTATTCGGGCTATCCAACAATGACAAGGCAGCAATACCAACAGCAACAGCAGCAGCAACAACAGTATAATATACAAGGGCAATATTCATACCAGCAACAAATGAAACAGCAGCAGCAGCAACAACAACAACAGCAGCAACAACCTGTTCTTCCTCAGCAGCATTTATACCATACATTGGGTCGACCATTAGCTCCATCTGCTCAATCTATGCTCAATACAGGATACAATCATTATGGAACTCTTAAACAACCAAATACAACTGCACAACAACCTAATTTGTATACACATCAACATCATCCAAAATGTTATTATTACCAACAGACACCAGCAACACCAGCAACATCTAATAATACGCAACCACAGAAATATATTCCAGAAAAATTACATCCAGTACATAGATATACACCAGGTTAGTACAAACTCAGACAATATTTGCTTTTGTTTGTTTTTGTATATAAATAAATATAAGATTAAATTATTTTTAGATTTATATGAGAGTACTGGACCACCTCGTATTGTTGGAGCAATCCCTAAAAAACTTCCAAATGTGAATGATCACTATGAGATTCCACATGCACATCAACAGCAGTTACTACAAATGCAACAACAGAATACTCTTAGCCAACAACAGAATACTCTTTCACAGCAACAGAATATCCTTGGTCAACAACAGCGTATTGTTCGTCGAGAATTTCGTAATAAGACTCTTCCTGATTGGACAGTGAATGATACATCTGATTGGTTGGAATCTCTTTTTATGCCGGAGTACAAGGGATCATTTCAACAGAAAGGAATTGATGGTAAAAAATTACTTCGTATGGATAATGCTACTCTATTAGAATTAGGGGTTAAAAAGTTAGGTCATCGAATGAATATTGAAAAATCCCTTAAGAGGTATCTACCACAACCAAAAACATGAAATTTGTTACTCGGAGATGAGTCTCATCCTTATTTATTAAAATAATTACACCCGCATTTAAAATATGACTCACTCCGATTAATAATTAAAAAAACAACAGAAGCGGGACCCATAAAACACAAAACCCTTGTACAAATAATTAATTACCTCACCATCATTTTTATTATTCTCTCTTTAATAATAATTATTTATAGTTTAATCTTTTTCTATTCAAAGAAATTACATTTAATGTTGTTCCCTTTTTAAGAATAATTATTAATTATTAGAGAGCTTATATGAGAGAGGTGTTAAATTAAATTTCATTTTTTATATTTGTTATTTATATTATCCAGTTTTTGTTAACATAATTAATTAATTCCATTGTTTTTTCTTCTCTTTAGAGTATAAATTATTTATATAATATTCTATAATCTCTAATATAAGAAAATTATTAAGTTGCCAAAAATTATGCGAAATGATTATTAATTAATTAGAAATTGTATAGTTTAAGATTTTCATTCCGAAATTTTAAATTGTCTCTCTTTTTGATCTCTTCCATTTATTCAATTTAATGAAAATGAATGAATGTTAATCTTTTTTCTTTCCAATCTTCAGAATCTCTCGTACATAAAAAAAAGTTGCCAAAGAGAAAATGAATCTCTAATCTCAGAATTTAGTCAATTCCTTTTTTTTTTTAAATTCCAAAATGAGGCTAAATAATAAAAAATAGGATAGGATATATTAAGAATAATTAAAATTGGCACATAAGGAAATCCATGATTTGTTTTTTGTAAAATGTAGCAGCTCAATTTTTTGGCAGGTTAAAAATGGAAAACTCTTTTTTGAAATTTTTTAAAAGGAAGAAAATAATCCTATAGTTAAATAATAATTAAATTTTAATAATAATTCTAGTGCAATAAATTATTATTATTAATTACTAAAATGCCATACGTAGGTAACTTTTGGTGCAAGTTTAAAATCAAATACTACCAAACTGATTCTTGTCTCTTAATTTAATGTGTAATTAATTATCATAATTAACAAAAAAAATTGTACCTTAGAATTAAAATTGGAGTCATTTTCATTATTAATTAATTTACATTTAAATAATTATTTAGTCTCGGTATTAAAAACAGAGTGAGAAAAAAATTAATAAAAATTTATGAAGAACTTTGAAAACATTTTTTAAAATTATAAATTAATTTTTTATAAAAATGAAGTTGAATAACCTTCTGAATGACCTTCTTGTTCATCTTGAATTCTTTTATTTGTTGCGTGATTAGAAATTTTAATCTTTTTCTCTTGATCAAATAATAAATTAAATACAAAGAATGAAAGAAGAGAGAAATGAAATACGTATAAAGAATTCTAATCGCATTTCACATTACAACAGAAGTTGTATGAAGATTAATAATAATTCTTTTTGTATAGATTTGTTGGTTATAAAATTTTATATTTCATCCGTACACTCTAATAATAATAGTTTTTTTTATATGATTAAAAATATTTTTATTATTATAATCATTTAAAATTTTTTTTTTAATAATTGTAAAATTAAAAAATATTAGAAGGAAAAAAGTATAAGAATTTTAGTTTATTTTTTTGTTTTTATTAATGACAAATTACACGGTTTATTACTATAATAAAAATTGTTTGATGGGTGTTTTCTTTAGATGGAATTTTGATACTAGAATAATGATGTTAAAGAGTAGTTTATTATATTTGTGAAAGTATTATTAATAAAGTTAAAGTTTTTATTTTTTATTTTAAATATAAAAAAGATGGGTGTTAGAATAAAACCATGTACAGTTGGACTTGTATCTATTGTTGTAATATGTATTTTAATAAGTGTTGGAATAGCAACTTATCATTGGAAAAATAAAATTCATCAAATTTATCAACATGAGGGTAGGAGTAGTGAGCTCACTATTTACAATGATGAAGAAAACGATTATAACAATACTTACGATGGAAAAAGGTAAGAAAACATATTCATTATTCTAAACAATCAAACAATAGGTCATTCTGTAGTAACTTTGAATGGGTACGTAATATTCGATTGGATCCGAATGTAATTCCAATACATTATAAACTTCATATTCATCCTGAAACACATCTCGGCTTATTCAATGGGTAAGAAATTAAATATTACACACTATTATACTAAATACGTAGGATTTGATTGATTTTAGACATGTATCAATTATATTAAATGTAACAAAAGAAATCAATCATATAAGAATACATTCAAAGGATTTAGAAATAACGAGTAGGAATTTAACATCCCTTGGAAATGAATCCATTCAAATTCAGGTATAAATTAAAATATAAAATGTAAATAAATATTTATGTTGTATATGTGATGTAATAGGAGATGTTATTTTATAAACCGAATGAATTTATTATTTTTCGAACAACGGATGGATTACTTCCTGGAATGTATAATTTAAGTATTGATTTTAATGGTAATTTAACAAGGGGAATAATAGGACTATACAGATCATCGTATTTGGACCCAACAACAAATAGAACAAGGTATATTGTATATTTATGCACTACAATTATTATTAATATTATTATTGAATTGAATGTAACGTATATATTAAATTATATTAATTTTAGATATGTAATTGGTTCAAAATTTCAACCAACCTATGCCAGACGTGCATTTCCTTGTTTTGATGAACCTGGATTTAAATCAACATATACAATATCTCTTGTTAAACCAACTGAATTAATTGCACTTAGTAATATGCCGATTGAAAATGAAGATATTGATACACCAACAACAGGATTTAATACAGTACATTTTAAAAAATCAGTACCAATGGTAACATATCTTATTGCATTTGCTGTTGGGGATTTTGATTATAAAGTTTCAAATACAAAACATGGAGTACCCGTTAGAGTATTCGCAACAAGATTTCAAGTTGATAAAACAGAATATGCAATTAAAATAGCACCAAAAATACTTGAATTTTATGAAGATTATTTTAATATTAAATATCCTCTACCAAAATTAGGTAAAACGTAAAACCAAGAAGGATATTCTTTAACATTACACTTTAACACTTTCTTTTCTTTTCTATTGTAGATATAATTGGTATTCCGGATTTTGTAAGGTAAAACTTCATTTAATTAATCCATAAAAAGTAATTTTATCACTGGATTTATTTTAGTGGTGCAATGGAACATTGGGGTTTAATTTCATTTCGTGAATCCAATTTATTATATCACAATGGAGTATCATCCGCATATAACAAACAAAGGATAGCATCCGTTATTGCGCATGTAATTAATAATTCTAGTATTGTTGAATCCTATAATTAATTGAATTATTTTATGTTTAAAGGAAATAGCTCATATGTGGTTTGGTAATTTAAGTAAGTAGTTTAATACTTAATAGAAGATGTTCTTTAATTTTATATTTGCTTTTTAGTGACTCTAAAATGGTGGTCTGATTTATGGTTGAATGAAGGATTTGCAAGTTATTGTGAATATAAAGGAATTAATTCAGTTCATCCTAATTGGGAAATAGAAACTCAATTTCTATCGCAGGATCTTACTCCTGTAAAAAACAATTAAAATTAAAAACTTAGCTAATATATTAATATAAAATTGAATTTTTTTAAGGTATTAGTTTTGGATGGGAAATTAAGTTCACATCCAATTATACAAAAAGTAGAACATCCAGACCAAATAACAGAAATATTTGATACAATTTCATATAATAAGGTAAGTTAAAAAACTAAAATACTTCCTCTTACAAGATGAACATTACTAGCATATAACATTGTAGTTATTTACAACTGCTTGTTGTAAAGCTTGGGTTAATACAATTAATCTTAAGCGTGTCAAGTCAATTGACATGTCTTATATTTTTAAGCATTCTTTTCTGAATAATTTGATGCTAGAATTATAAAAATTCTCGATTAGTTTTAGTGGTGGGTAAGGATTTTGATCAGAATGCATTCCATTGGTTGACACTTTAATTTACTTTTGTACTTTGTGCTGGATATTTGCGAATTGTGGACATAAATTTACTTTCGTTTGTGTGGATTATCATATGATTCTTAAGTTCTTGATTTGTTTTGTACATTTTGTACATTTTATGAGTTCTTTTCCAGTATGAGCCTTCAAATGGTACTTCACATTGGATTTGATTATGAATTTTTCTATTGCAGTATTTACATTGGAATAGTTTTTCTCCCGTGTGATTTCGTTCATGGTTCTGCAGATTTTCGTTTCGTTAAAATTCTTTTTTACAAATATTGCATTGATATGGGTTTTCATTTGTGTGGGTCCTGATATGCTGCTCCAATTCGTAATTTCTAAATGATTTTTAACAGAATGTACAGAGTAAGTGAATTCTTGACAGAAGAGTATAATTGTCTTGTCTTTTATTTTTATCATACTCACAAAATTCCAAATTGATTTATTTAAATATTTTTATTCCTAAAAAAGTTAAATGAAAAGTTTTTATTATTGTATTAGTCATTTTGTTTAAATAATTGCTTACAATTTTTTGAATTAGAATTTCTTTTCCATATTGTTGGAGTTGAATTAATGAGAAATAAATGAGGTTTCTTTTGTGTTAAATGTAGAAATAAACTCAGACAAAAGGATGTACTTTTGCCTTTCTTTTTTACATGGGTTTTCAATCCAAATTAAGGATTTATGATTTGATTCTGAGAATTTAATAAACCAAAAACTCAAAAAATAAAATAATTCAAATCTAAAAGTTCCTTCTTATTCATTATAATAAAAAACAAACTAAAAATTAATAATTAACAAAAGAAAACATAATTTTTATATTCAATCAATAATTAATATATTTGATTTGATTTAATATTTTTATGAGCTTGAATACACTGCTTGGATTTCTTATGTTGATACAAACTACCGTTTGATGTAAAATCCACACCACATACTTCACATTTCCAATGTTTTTCCTTAATATGACGAACATTTAGATGAATTTTCATGGAACTACTTTCAGCAAATGTTTTTGTACAAAGGGGGCATTTGAAGGGTCTCTCACCAGTATGAATTCGAATATGTTTAATTAAATCGTTCTTCTGTCTAAATTCCTTCCCACAATCATCACATTTGAATTCCTTCAAATTGCCATGGATCTTCATATGCAACTTCAAAGTATCTTTTCTCGTAAAGAGATGTCCACATTTTGTACAATGGAATGGTTTAGTTGTGTATTTGTTTTTAATGTGTTTGATTAATTGTGGTGTATCTTCAATTTGTATTGGATTCCATCCATCTGAATTACAAAATCCAATTCCATATTTCACTCGTAAATTATTCATTAAATCACCAACATCTTCAATTTTCAATAAAACACCAAAATCACCCTTGTGAATACGCATATGCTTCTTCAAATTACTTTTGAATCCAAATTGTTTTCCACATTCTTTACATTTGTAAGGACTTTCATCTGAATGTACTCCAATGCTGTGAGCTTTTAATTGACTCTTGGATTGTGCTGGATATTTGCAAATTGTGCAAACGAATTTACTTTCTTTTGTGTGGGTTATCATATGGCTCTTAAGTTCTGAATTTGTTTTGAACTGTTTTGTACATTTTGTACAATTGATGAGTCCTTTTCCAGTATGGTCCTTCATATGGTAGTTAAGTTGGTGTTTCTGTATGAATTTTTTATTACAGTGTTTACATTGGAATGGTTTTTCTCCTGTGTGGATTTTTTCATGGCGTTTCAAATGTGGATTCTGTTTGTAACTTTTATTACAAATATTGCATTGAAATGGTCTCTCATTGGTGTGTGTTCGGATGTGCTGGAACAATTCATATTTGGTTTTGAATGATTTTTGACAGAATGTACAATTGTGTCTCTTCTCAGAATTTGATTGTTGTTGTTTTTGAGTTTCTTTGATTTTAAACATTTTTTCCAAAATTCCAACTGGATTTGATTGAAAGAATTTAATTCCAAATAATCCAGGATCCCAAAGCTAAAATGAATTTAAATATTTAATTTAAAAATAATTATAATTTTGTATAATACAACATTAACTTACAACTTTTTTGAACCCGAATTATTAATTTTACTTTTTGGAGTTAAATTTGTTACAAAAATTGCCGCTTGCTTTAGTATGAGCAACAATTATCAGATGGTGCTCACTTGACAAAAATAAAACTTTTGTATAAGCTTAAGTGACGTAACACCGAGAAAAACTATTAGAAACTAGAAACTATTGACGAATTATTAGAGATTTCTTATGCCGAAATTCCCTTCCACAATCATCACATTTGTACTCCTTTAAATTGGCATGGATCTTCATAATGCTTATTTAAATATTCTTTTCTTCCCGATATATTTCCACAGTGAGTATAAGAAACAAATGTACATTTATGTTTCAGGGTGCATCTGTAATTCGTATGTTGGAATATTACATGGGACATATTAAATTCCAATCCGGAATTAGTAATTTCCTTCGTAAATTTAGTTACAAGAATGCAGATACAAATGATCTATGGGATGGACTAGAAAATGAATTAACAACACATAAGAATATTTCACTATTAATGGATACATGGACTAAACAAATGGGATATCCAATATTAATAACTCAAATTATTAATAATAGTTTACTAATAACTCAGGAAAGATATATGGAAAATCAAAAACAAATTTATAATAAGAATGAATCAATATTCGGATACAGATGGGAAATACCTTTAGAATTATATATTAACAACAGATATTATTCAATACTTATTCATCACACACAAGAATCAGGTAAAGTTAAACTTATACAACACTCAACTATCACTACTTTAATGCTTTAATTTAATTGTTTTTAGTGAATATTCCATTGAATGATTCAATGACAGGAGACATAAAATTAAACATTGGAAATAGTGGATATTATCGTATAAAATATCCCACAGAATCCTATAAACAAATTTTAAATAATTTTAATTCTAATTTTAAACCAATTGAAAGATGTGGTTTTTTGGATGATTTGTTTTCTCTGTCATATTCACAATATATAAGTTATGAGATAGCACTTGATTTCGGATTGAAATTAAGAAATGAAAATCATCTCGTACCATGGGATTGTGTTGATAATCATATTTTTACCTTATCAAATCTATTGGAAAATTCTGCACCTGAAACATACTCATTATTCAGAGTAAGTTCTTTTTAATATTTGTAATCTCTCAATAATTTATATTTTATTTTATAGAAATATATAATAAATATAACATCTCCCCTCTACGCAAAATACAATTGGACTGATAGTGAAAATGAAAATCATTTAGACAGGTAATATACATTATAATATTTCATTAGTTTAACTTTAATAGAATTTTATATATTTCTTTAGATTATTAAAAGTAAAAATATTTTCATTGTGTTGCTCACATGGACATAGAAATTGTCTCGAAGAAACAAATAAATTATTCTTAGATTGGATTAATAAAGGTGTGAATATACCACCTGGATTAAGACCAATTGTTTATAAATGGGGTATGTTATACATAAAGTTATAAAAGTAGTTGTTATGATGGTGTATGAGCTTATGAAGAAATTACAATTATTAAAAATTCAACGAGCTGTTGAAAATATGGTATTTGTATTATATTTATTATAAGTTATGAGGTGCTATTCGTAAGCTCATACTACTATAAAATAAAGATAATGTACTTAATTTATATTTTGATAATTAGGTATGTGGCAAGCTAATGAAGATATTTGGGACAAAGTTTGGAATAAATATATTCTAGAAACAGACTCACAAGAACGTGTAAGATTAATCAGTTCCCTTGCATTTACTCAACATTCCTGGCTTATAAGAAAGTAAACTCAACATTTCAATATTTAATATTTATTATTGATTCAAAAAATAATTTTACATTTAGATTTATTGGATTAGCATCAAATGATACTTATATAAAGAGACAAGATTATTTTACAGCAATGAGATACATATCCATGAATCCTATTGGAAATTCAATACTTTGGACACATTACAGGTTAGATCAAACACATCTTACCCTTGAACATAAATCTTAACTCAAATATTAATTTTCTTGTCTTAGGAATGAATACAGTAATTTAGTTAAAAGATTTACAATGAATGATCGATATTTTGGAAAGATGATTTTAGATATTACTTCTGATTATTCATCTCCTGTTAAATTAAATGAAGTATGATTTATATTTAAAACAAAAACTTAATTTAACTGTAATTTTATTTTAGGTTTTAAATTTTATTGAATTAAATCCAAATGCGGGAGCAGGACAAAGAGCAAGATTAACAGCCATTGAAACAATTAAAAATAATATTGAATGGGCAAATAGAAATACATTAACAATACATAATTGGCTTAAAAATTAAGTTTTGCTTTCAGTGTTTTATCTTCATTTTGAAATATTAAATTATATAAATTATTTTCTCTTAACTGTCTTCTCTCTTCTGTTTCAATTGCATCCAATTGTATGTAAACATCAGTTGGAAAAATCTAAAAGAGAATATTCAAAATATAAACTTCATTTGTTGAATTCAATTTAAAATCTTACTTTATGTACTGTGTATCCTAACTTTTTTAATTGTCTCTCTTGCATTTTAACCTGTCCTAATATAGCTTTATCTTTATTTCTAATAACTGAATTTAGACTAACTATAAGGACAGCATGACAACTTGAGCATCCATTTGGAATTAATTTGATTTCTTCGTCTTTTAAATTTTTATATTCTGGTGGAATTGGAATTACTTTATTCTCCTCATTTAAAAAAAATACAACCTCTGAAATTCAAACAAAAAACATAGAAATGTTGGAGTATATTTCGAATATTGGTTACCTGCAGAATGAAATTGAGGTAGTATACAACACGTATGAATAAATTCATCCCCTCCACAAACCTTTCGCATAAATTGAGCAACTGTACGGATTGAATATTCGTATGTTGATACTTTTTCCTTTGTTTCTGGCCATAACCATAACATATTATGCTATAAAATAATTAAACAAAATCATAAAAATATTATTAATGTAATTAAATTAATTTTTACTTTAATTGCAGATTTTGCCATCTTTGGTTCTAATCGATTTCCCTTGTAATCCGGGCATTCAAGTCCAACAGTATAGTCTAGGCATATTAATTCACGGGCATATTTATAAGCATTCCTTCCTAAAAATTACAATAAAACAAATTAGAAAAATGGAGTTAAGCAACAGTATATTGAATTACCATAATTCTTTTTAAGATTTTCCTTTTGAAAAACTTTGTCAATGAGATCAAATGGATAAAACTCCATCATTGATAAATAGAAAATAATAGAGTCAAATACACGTCCAAATTGATTGATTTCAGCTTCTCTTGATGATTTTCTAAGTTCTGATAGTATTAGATTGCAGAATTTTTCACATGGTATATTAAACATTGTAAGGACAAGGAGAAGACGTTCAACTTCTTTGAGTCTTGTATTCTCTATTTCAGTCTCAGCTTTCTGTAGTACAGTTAAAATAAGGCCTTCGTGTAGGAATTGTGTCCGAGTGCTTATGATAGCTACATGCATTGCAGTTGTTATGTTAAGACGAGAGATCTCTGGAATAAATTTTTCCTGAAATGAGTAAAGGATTGCTGATGTTTTTGCACGTCCACTCAATCGTCCAACTTTTGCTAATGAACCAACGAATATTGATTCCAGGGTTGAAGATTCAGACATACCTAATATAAATAAACAACAGAAAGATTCATTAGTTTACAGTAAGTTATAATAAGTAGTATTTCACCTATTTCAATGAATTTCACAAACAGAGGATTATCTCTGATTGGTGTTTCTGTTTTGAAGAATGCCATGGCTGTAATACAGACTTCAACTGGATTCATATTTGCAATATGTTGATTTAAACAATGTTCCAATTCGTAAGTATTAATTGCATTAGGAAGATGTCTCACTAAGTTAAGTGAAAACATAAAACGAATAAATTGAACTTTGGTTAATTTATCACACTTTCTAAAGAGTCGTTTAACAAAGTTCCAATTGAAGGAATTAAATCTCTGAAGTCTATTTAAAAACCAAAGTTCATCAACACTAAAACATTCATCGTATGACCAAAATTTTCCTCTTTCAATCATTTCACTATCTAGATTACTCCAAAATTCTTGAAATTTTGGTGACTTTGGTGGAGGAAGTTTTGTAGGGAGTGTCATTAAATAGAGGATTGATTTCAGTTCATAATCATTCAATTCTTTAGGTTTGAATTCAGAGAGAATTTTATCATCGAAATCATGAGTGAATTCATGATTTGGTTTTAAATAATCACGAAAAGTATGCACGATTGGAGAAAATTCATTCCACTTTGATTCTAAGGAATTTGGATTGAAGAATGTTTGTAAATATTCTGGTCTGGATTTGAGATAGATATAAGCAGCATTATTTTCTAATGAGTTAAACAATTGTGGAGGTGACGGAAGCGGAACTGATGAAGATGAAAGTAATCTTGGTATTCCCAGTCCATATTCGTAAAATATTGGTAAAAGCCTTTGTCTTTTCAGTAGAAACATCACTATGTTGCCTAAAATATAATAAGAAAAAATCAATTAACATTTTAATAATAAAAAATCTTCAACAACAGGAATAGGACACGAAACCGAAACCGCACCGGCACCACTACCAATATTCTAACCTTTACTCAGTAAGTAGTGCCCAATTCACTAAAAGTATCTTAATCGTTATTACTAAAATTCCCTTGTTTATTTCTTACATAAATTAGAAAAGATGAGTTTGTAACCTCTCTTCTGTCTTCTCTTGCTAAAATTTTCAATGTTTTATTTAGTAATTAAAAATCTTTTCATTTTACCACCGAATCGCGCTTCTAAATTTTGAAATAAGAGCATGTGCTTTAAAATAATTTTGGAGAGTTTGCGATAAACAGTTTATGAGAGAGCTGAATTTATATTAATTTGTTAAATTAATAATTATGATGATTGATGTGACAAATCAAAGATTAACGCATCTGAAATAAACTAAAAAACAATGTGCAATAAATAATTATCAATTTGTTAATTCATGAAAATTAATCTAATTTCTAATCCAAAATATAAAATTATTTTTCTTCACTCGTACAACCAATAATGAATAATCCATCAGATAAAAAATAAAATTATTTATAACAAAAAAATAATTACTTCCTCATTCAACCAATGGAAACAAATAAAAATATTAACAAATTATAAAAGTAATTAATTTCTAAAATCATTTTGAAGATTGAATATTTTTATGAGCTTCAACACACTGCTTGGATTTCTTATGCTTGGAAAAAACACTGTTTGATGTAAAATCCACATCACATACTTCACATTTCCAAGGTTTTTCCTTAATGTGAATACGATTTAGATGAACTTTCATGGAACTACTTATATTAAATGTTTTTGTACAAAGGGGGCATTTGAAGGGTCTCTCGCCAGTATGAGTACGAATATGTTTAATTAGATTGTCCTTATGTCTAAATTCCTTCCCACAATCATCACATTTGTATTCCTTCAAATTGTCATGGATCTTCATATGCCTAGTTAGATCTGATTTTGTCCCAGAGAGATGTCCACATTTTGTACAATGGAATGGTTTAATTGTGGATTTGATTTTAATGTGTTGGATTAATTGTGGTGTATCTTCAATTTGTATTGGAATCCATCCATCTGAATCACAAAATCCAATTCCATATTTCACTCGTAAATTATTCATTAAATCCCCAACATCTTCAATTTTCAGGAGAACACCAAAGTCACACTTGTGAATACGCATATGCCTTTTCAATTGTACTTTCCATCCATATTGTTTTCCACATTTTTTACATTTGTAAGGACTTTCATTTGAATGTACTCCAATGGTGTGACGCTTTAAATTACTCTTGGTTGGTGCTGGATATTTGCAAATCGCGCAAATGAATTTGCTTTCTTTTGTGTGGGTTATCATATGTCTCTTAAGATCTGAATTTGTTTTGAATTGATTTGCACATTTTGTGCATTTGATGAGTCCTTGTCCAGTATGTATCTTCATATGGATGTTCAGTTGTGATTTCATTATGAATTTTTTGTTGCAGAATTTACATTGGAATGGTTTTTCTCCTGTGTGGATTCTTTTGTGGAACTTCAAATATGACTTTCGCTTAAATTCTTTATTGCAAATATTGCATTGAAATGGTCTCTCATTGGTGTGTTTTGGGATGTGCTGGAACAACTCAGTTTTGGTTTTAAATGATTTTTGACAAAGTGTACAATTGTGTTTCTTGTCAGAATTTGACGGTTGTATTTGTTTTTGATTTTCTTTTGTTTTAAGCATATTTTCTCCAGATTTGATTTTACTAACAAAATTATAATTTTATGTAAAACAAATAATCTTTTTATTCTACCGCTTCGCGATTCAATATTTTGAGATTGCGCTTTTAAATACTTTTGGAGAGTTTGCGATAAACAGTTGAAAAGGGAGCTGAATTTTTATTAATTGGGAAATGAAGCTAATGATTATGACAAATCAAAGATTAATACATTCTCCAAAATTTATTAATTACAATATTCATTTATAGGGAGAAATAATTTAAAAAATTTGTTTGATTTTTATATTTTTAATTCTATTGATAAATTCTACTGCTAATGGCTAAGTTTGTATTGGTTAAGAAAAGAGATAAGAAAAATCATCTGCAGAGTGTCTGTTTTTAATGTTTATGTTCAACTTTTTATTTTTGCAAATTCCATCGAACAAATCGGAATCTCGCCTTTATAAATCTCAAGATCACTTTGTTTTTGGTAGTTTTGGGGGTCTTTTTATTAGTAGAGTAGTAGTGTCTTCTGTCTTGTCTAGTGTGTCGGGTGTGTTATGTGTTTTTGTGTTGGATATTAAAATGAGGGGATGATGTTACATCTGGATGACCTTCCAATTATTCAGTAAACAAAAAGAAGAGAAGATAAGGCAAGGCAAATAAATATTCATAAAATTTATATTTAGAAATTACTTTACTATTCCAGAGTTTAGTCTAAGTTATGTAAAGTTAACATTAATTTCCTCTTTGTTTCAGTCTATCAGTAACATGACCTAAATTTAGTAGATTCATTCACTTCATTTCATAAAAGTATAATTAGTAGATTAGATTATATTCATACTGATTCTCTTCCTGAGTTTTAAGTAAGTGATTTTGTTATTTATTTCATTTTTCAGATTTGAATTGACTCCATTCATTGTTTGATATTATGGCTTCAACTGATCCAATAACACAAACACACCATGATGATTCATCTGATTTTGAAGATTTAGAATTACCAGATGAAGATGATCATGAAGGAGGAAAAGGAGATTCAATTAGTAAGGGATTCATTTTATAATTTTTAATTATTCAACAAAACCATGCTTCATAATAGCTCATCGGTGTTTGGGATTTAGTGTAGTTTCATTTTTTATGGGAAATAATATTTCTCTAAATCACTATTTCTATCTTAAGCTCGATCGTGTAGTCAATATTTCTTTTATTATTTATGCAATCTTGCACTTTTCACCAATTTTCAAAATTCACTTCAATTTCAGAACCAAAAAAATGCCGTTGGCGGAAAGTCGTTAAAGGTTAGTCCTCTGTAAATTACTTTAAACAAAATCCTTCTCCTGTTTGTTATGAATTGAATTTTGCATGTCACATTTAATTATTTTTTACCTTTAAAATGCATGTATAATTTGGGAAATATATTATTGATTATGTATTTATTAAATCTTAATAAATTTATGTTATATATTTTTCAGAGGGTCTCGTCGTACCTTACCGTGCTGTTCATGCTCCTCCACTAAGTTTTAAAACACCAAATCGTAAATGTTTCATACCAGGACGTCCTGTATTTGCTCGTATAATATCGGTAGAACGTAATTCAGTCTCAACAAATTTGCTAAATCCAAATTTGTATGTTATACAATTACAACATGGATCATACACATGGACTATTAGGAGGAGATATAAACATTTTCATCATCTTCATCAACAGTTACAATTATTTAGAGTTTCAATGATAGTACCACTTCCTACATCAACGCATAGAGAACGAAGATCAGATTATAAGACGAGTGTATTAGAAATGGGAAAGGACGAATCTGGTAAAACTTCACATGGATTACCGAGGTATTAAAATGAAACAACGTTTACCATACTTCAATTTCATGAATTGATAATATACTGTTTGTTGTCTTAGATTTCCAAAGAGACCTGAAGCTCTCGTACCATCAGACCAATTGGATGATAGAAAAAAAGCATTGGAAACTTATCTTCAAGAAATACTTAAAATAAGAGCATTTAGGAATCATCATGAAACTGTAATGCATAATTTATTTATATAATTAATTCATTTATTTGTTTTTTATCTATTGTTAGCTTGAATTTTTGGATGTGAGTCATTTATCGTTTGTACATGGCCTTGGTCCGAAAGGTAAAGAAGGACTTGTACAAAAACGGACAGGTACAACACATACACGAAGATGTACATTTGGATTATGCACATGCGTCAACCAATCATGTCTAAGGTAAAATTTAATTAAATTATTGTTATACATTATTCTGTGCTTGTTGTATTATAACTTGTGCTTACTAATTTTACTGCTTCAGTTATGCGAATGACAGGTAAATCAAATCATAGTATTTTGTAGGGATAAAATTACTATTTTAATTATACGTATCTAATTTTATTCTTTGTCTTTTCAGAATGCAAAGGTGTTGTGGGGATTGTTGTGGACACTGGCAAAGAAGGCAAGAAAAATATTTGAGCAAATACTTTTTAAAACATATTATTTAATATTTGTAATTAATATAATAATTTATTTATTTAAAGATGGTTGGTATCAAAGGAGACATTTGTTGCCTACGTTCGTCCAAAGGATGGTCGGTTGCATTGTGTTATGCTTGTTGATCCTGAATTTGAAGTATCAACAGGACGATATGAAGCTGGTGTATCCAACGGAGTTGTCGTATCCAATTTATCAAGGTAATTTTCATAATTCAAATATTCACTATACAATACTAACATAATATGCTTGCTTCAACTTGATACGTTCGAATTCGAAACAGGTAAGTTAACAGAGGCAATTTTATTGGAAAACATGACAAATGCATTCCAAACTAATGAGACAAATATTAACAATTAACTTTTTCTTCATACACCTTCAAGTTTTAGTTGAACTTTTGCGTGCTCCAATACAGCGTTTGGATTTCTTATGTTGATACAAACTACTGTTTGACGTAAATGAAATATTACATACTTCACATTTCCAATGTTTTTCCTTAATATGACGAATATTTAGATGTCTTTTCATGTGACTACTTTGAGTAAATGTTTTTGTACAAAGGGGACATTTGTAAGGTCTTTCACCAGTATGAATACGAATATGATCAATTAAATTAATCTTTTGTACAAATTCCTTCCCACAATCATCACATTTGTATTCCTTCAAATTGGCATGGATCTTCATATGCAACTTCAAATTTGATTTTGTCCCAGAGAGATTTCCACATTTCGTACAATGGAATGGTTTAGTTGTGTATTTGATTTTAATGTGTTTTATTAATTGTGGTGTA
>JAQGCN010000216.1:0-32869 GCA_034699725.1 Friesea truncata
GACTTACAAAAGAGGTATAAAACTAATCAGTCTTTTTTCGTGACAGAAATTCTAAAGTTTCAATTAAAGCGATGATCCTTTTCTATACCGTGGGTGGTAAAACGCTGAGTCAAAAAATTTAAACACCTCTTCCTATCCATCTTCAATTCTTGTCCAGAAGTAGAGGATGGTCCTCCTTTTGTCCAGTCTCACGTAAAAATGATACGTAGATAATAGTGATGGATAATATTAATAAATCATACTCAATTCTTTGAATTTGAAAACTTTTCATTCATTCCAATGTTAAAATATTTAAAGGGATACTTGAGAAAATACGTGATTGAAGGTTGAATGTTACTGAAGGAAACAAAGGACCTCAAAAATAGATTATGAGAGTCCTTAAGTACACATCAGGGTGAAGAAAAATTGTTCTTGTGTAAATAACAGGTGCGAAGCTTTAAATTATCAAAATCATTCTACGACCACCCAAAAATATTGAATTCAGGTGCAGAAATATATAATATAAATATATTACAAATACGAATTACCTTTACTTATTTTATGATTTGAATTTAAGGTTACGTATAGGTTTTTTAGTATAGTACATTTTGTTATTAGAGATGAGGTCATTAAGAAAGAAGGAGGAAAAAGGACACCGCTGAGCATAGAATTTTTTATTTCGTCTTGAATCCCTTTTATTTGGCCACCCGTTGATTTCTCAAGCGTCTGGCCCTTCGAAAAACGGCGGCGGCGCTTGAGCCCTTCACATTTCAAGGGTCTTCCCCTTCCAACTCTATTCTTCTACTCAAACAGATGAAATACAAGATTTCAAGGGACCCCCTCCTTAAATACAGTGTTACCCTTTAATCATTCATACTGGCAGCATTTTCATTGTGTTCTTCATTGATATGGTTGCGTAATGATTTTTTTTAATTAAAATTGATGGTGCATACAACTGGCTTTAACTTTCGAAATAAAAGTTTTTGACTTTATTTAAGACTAGAGCTTCAAAATGTAAAAACTTGTTAATGAATTTATTCAAAGTATGGATGTTTTACAAGTGAATGTATAGTTTATAAAAGTTGTTTGAGAACGTTCAATATTTTGTTCTATATATTTTGAATATATATTTTGCTAACCCTGTGTATTATTTTGTAAGAACCACCTATTGGTTTTGTTGCTCCATCCTTCTGACGTATTCCCATTCAACAACCCACCAGATTCTTCATCTCTTCTTAATAAATTCCAGTCGTTTCAGGGCTCAACAGGGTAGCCAGCGTCATTTCCAGAGCTTCATGTCGTGATAGGTCAAATCTCACGTCAACTTTAAAATTTTTAAAAGATTAGGCGCAGACGCAAAGCTTACTATTCTCAACCAGGAGCCAAGGCGGTCATGATGTAGCTTCCGATAATTAACATAAAGAAAAAGGCCCGGATTTTCAAGACAGCCGAAATGATTAAGAATGACGGAAAGTTATTAATAACAATTATTAAAAAATTCTTCAAAAAAGTTAATCCATTTAATCAACTGAAATTAATAACTCCATTTTGTCAACTTAAGAATTCCTTCCACGTAAAAGACACATGAATACTTTTTATTAACAAAGGGATCCATTAAGGTTCCTATTCGTCACACACTGAGCTCTTTTGACCCTTTGAAGGAAATTAATTTCAATTTATACCTCTTATTCGTGTCTCTGGTCACATTCTTTAATTTTAGAGGATCTACGCTTTATTTTTTTAAGATACAGGTGCAAGATTTATGTGATTTGATTACTGCTAACAATTGCTTAAAATTGATGTATTGTTTAATCTTCATTACGATTATTCCTATCTTTACTTCCTTCTCTCTTAATTTTACTGTGTGACGATTCTTCTTTGACATAACTTTCACCTCCAGAAGATGGATTTGATTGTTTTCCATCGCCATTTCCACCATCTTGTTCAGCTCCACTCACATCAGTTGCATTACCATTATCAGTCTCACTAACTCCAGCTCTCTCCTCCGTAACTTCTGCCAAAAATATTAAATTAGCAACGCATTTTTCCACAAGATCTTCTTTGAGTTATCTAATCCATGCATGGATACGAGCGTATAAGAAGGTAAAGCGTAACAAATTCAAAAGGAGAACATAAAAATTATCCCAGGTGAGAAAACAAAACGCAAAGCAGGACAGAGTTAGCAAAAACTTTTTCATATAGAACGTTCTTATAGTTTAAAAAAATTGAATTCAAGTTTGCTAACCCTGTAACATTTTGGGTATCATGCAAATCTACGTAAATTGAAATTTACAAAGACCAGGTGGGGAATCCTTCTTCTTGGACTTTTTTTCATTGCGACTCTTGGATCGAGGCAGGGGGCTTGTAGCATCTGATTTTCCTTGACTAGATTTTCCTCCAGTTTTCTTAACGGCTGGTTTTTTGGAACCGTCTCCATAACCAGTTCGAGTACCTGCTGGTGTATGAGTGTCACTAAAAATATTTTTTGAAAAAATTTATATGCAAATATTATAGTATAAGTCATTTCGAATGTCAGGGGAAAGATTAACTGGTAGATGTAAAAAACAAAACAAAGGACCTGAATATGATTGGGTTATACAGATTAAATCGTATACTTAAATATTATAATCACCCAGGATTTAATTTTATACAAAATTTGCTTACAGCCATCGGAAGTACCCAGGAGGGTAAATGGGGCTAACGAGGCCACTCGGGTCAAGAACATGAGACAAACGCATTCGTTCAATAGTTGAATTTGCATGTTTTAATTCAGCTCGATATACACGACGCATTTCATCAAAATGATGAAATTCCTGTAGCAATTACAAAATTCAATTTAAAAAACTGAAGGAATTGTTTTAATTCCTTACTTTGCTTTCTTTGTCCAATTTCCATTCAGCATCTCTTAGTGTTGAATAATAGTCGTTTCGCATCCTCTCCAAATGTTTTACAAGTCGAAGAAGTTCAGGCTACATACATGAAATTTTTGTAGAGATTTATGATATGATCATTGACTTTAACTTACTTCATTTAGTACATCCAAATTATAATTCATAGCTTCGGGATAGGAACCTATACGAGTCAGTTGAACGTATTAAAATAATAAAAGTGTGATTTTGTCTGTTAATTTTAACCTATACCTGTCGTTAACTTTCTTCTTGCTTCTACTAATTCAGTTTCTAGCCATTCCTTTTGTTCTGAAAGTTGTTTATTAAGAGCTACCTGAGATTCAAATCGAACTTTCCATTCATTGTCATCCGCTATCATAAAATAAGATTATATTATTAAGGGTATTGAAATAAACTTAAGAATTTATCAGTTGATTAATCATTAACACACGATTTATTATTAATAACAAAACCCATTAATAATATGCTTCATTAATTTTCAATCTCTCCCTTTTAACATTTTCAATTTAAGATTTCACATCTATGTCATCTCATTTATTAATCATAAACTTAAGCATGAAATTATGAGTTTAATTAAGCTAGATGACAACCAACATAAGTAAGTGAAGACAACTTCAAATATTTAAAAAATGTTGAAGTAAACCAACAATTATTTGAAATTTTGAATTACTAAATAACCAACCTGTGTTATTAATTACAGATCTAAAGTAGGACACATTTCTTTGCATGTTATTCTTTGACCTCATTTTTTTGGAATATCAAACCCCAAATCTAAATCATAAACTTACCCCCTCTACTATTTTCTTCAAGTTCTCGTAAATATGTCTCCAATTCTGTTATAGAACGTTCCAACTCTGCATTCGACCAGTCAAGCGTCTCCCTAAAAACGAATATTTATGGAAATTTTAAAATCACAAAGAAAACATATAAAATTATAACGTTAAATATGTTTAATTTTGAAAATCGTTTTTTCGTTAATTGTAATAAAAAATATTTTCATTTAATAAAGCATTATGAGAAAAAGAGTAGAAAGAAGAATAAATTATGCATTATTTAATATTAAATTATACACAAATTATGAGAAAATTAAAATCATTTTCCTGTTTGAAACAAAGGAAATTCCAAACTACATTTTTTCCGTGAGGGTGGATAAAAATTATTTCCACCAACACCGCCTTATTCTAATCCCTCCTTTCTTCATCAATTAAATTCAACGCTAAAGCCAATTCCATCATTCCTTTACGTTTGGTTGACGACAATTTGAAAAAAAATTTCTAATAATTCTACTGTTTTTTAATTAAATTTTACCTGTATCTTTTTTCCTGTTCCAATTCAGCTTTTAGATGTTCCAAGTCATCGTACCTTCGAATTGGATCGTATTGAGAATGATGCAACATTTTTCTAACTTTAGACTTTCACCCTTACTTTCTCTAAGACTGAATTTATACTAAAGACTTTAGGGTCCTTAAACATTGCTTTTATAATTCTGTAAGTCAACGTGTTGGAGGTCATAATTTTTACTACAATATGTCCTGGAAACCTTAAATCCTAATCGATACTTTGCATTTTAAGACTTCCAGGCCGGAAATCGAGAGATCGCATGTTGTTGCGTGGTTTCACAGCTCAAGGCAAAACCTACCAAAATTTCACATCAAATAAGCATAAGAAGGATAAAGATTTTCTAGCTAAATTATTTTAAGTAAACAATTACAATACTTCAAGGGATCATTTTTAAATGAGAGCGACGTTTATACTGTAATACTGAATGTAATATCTGTGTATCGAGCGGTCGCAAGTTTAACAGAAATTATTGTTGCAACAGGAAAATTGAGAAACAGGGAAGTGGTGAAAGTGTAACTTATCCTAAGTATAAATCTGTAAGTTTTTCGTTTGAATTCTGAGAAATGACCCTGAATAAGCCCGAGAAAGTGATTAATCTCTATTATAATAACAAAGCACAACACATTCACTATATTTACCAGGATGTCCTACTTTCACTCCCTAGACAATCACACTATAATTTTATTAAACATTACAAAAATAATAGAACCAATTGACCTCTTAACAACTTCCGTACAATATTCTTACACTCAATTCATAATAAATAATCATATAAATTCTCAATTTTATATTTATTCGCAACGAAAAAGACAACATGAATTTAAAATTAACGTTTAATTCCACCACCGAGAGTAAAAAGAATTTTAAATTAGTTTCAGTTTAGTATCTTAATTTAAGCGGTACAACAAAATAAGGTAATTTTTAATCAGTTTATACCAATATATAACCGATTAAAATAAAGGAGGCTTTGGGAGACATTTTAAATTAGTTGGAAAATGTATAGAACACAACCAGAGACCAAATTATATCACAGAATGTTAATAAATCCTTATCAATTGAAAATACAAACTTATGGAGTATTACAATTGTTCAAAAAAAACTTAAAATGGATAATAAAAATGAATCAAATCATTATCGTCATCCAGTTGTCCAAACAAAAGGTTCCAGCCTTTCTTCAGTTGGCAGAAGATTATTCAATATTTCAATGGATTCGAGGGCCTGATTAAGTGACTCGTGACATTTCGTTAAATTATTTGACAATTCTGTTATTCGACCCAGTTTATCAGCATATTTTCCAAACCGTCGCTGACGATCTCCATAAGTTTTCATAATTGACTTAAAATTTTCATCTGTTTGAGTAATCTGTAGGACTAGAATCGTTTGCTCTTTTTCAATTTTTAAAGCATGGCGTGTCATACGCTCTTCGTAGAAGAGCCCTATTCGAATTAATGGATTCTGATCTATTTTCTCTGTTATTTCAGGATCCTTTGTCCAAGGTATTTTAAGACTTCCACGAATTATTGGCACAAATGGAGGAATTTCCTAAGAAAAATTTAAAGTCAATTTAATCCTTTTTATAATTATTATATTGCATACAAGAAGGCGTTGGAAGAGAGGATCCTTTTCTAAGATTGGGACTTCAGCAGCTGCTTTCACAACCACGAGGCTTCCAACACTCTTTGATTTGCTATCCCTCTTTTCCCTATTAATTACTTTCTCACGAGGTTTAGGCTTGAGATCATTCCAACGTAGTTTTCGATCAGGTGGATCTAATAAAATAAAAATTATTAACTTTAATTATTTAACAATTATTTTTTTGTGACATACCTTCAGAAATGGACGGAGTGCGAATATAAGATGTGTATGGAATATCAGAATCTGAGCAGATACTTGGTCTTGGAGATGAAGAGTTGACTACCCTCCTTTCTCGACTACCATCGTTCGATTGTGAACGTTTAGAATTCCTAAAACGACTTCGAGAATGACCTTGTTGAGAACTTTGATCTGAACCCATGCCAGTCTGAAAATATAATTAAATATTAACAATTCTCCGTTAGCAACTTTGATAAATAATAGCTATTATTGTTTAATATATTTTATGGCCACAAAACATCTCATTGTGGTTATAATATCTAGAACATACCGTTCGGAACGTTCTTCTAATCTCAGTAGATGAAACTATTTATTTAATAGGCAGCAATTTTTCAGTATACCACATTTATTACAGCTTGACATTGGAAATCTTATTGGTTAGTCTAATGTGTAATGCTACTCATCTTAACAAACCATGTCAAAATATTCTAAACAATTTTTTGTTAAAATCTCTCGCTTTCTTTAATTCATTACACTTTATAAACATAAACAAGAGAAAGTTAAAATAAGTCACACTTTTTTCTTTTTTATCATTAGATCACCTCACTTTCGTTTAAGTTTGTATATTTAAATGTTGAGATAATACATTAAGATGTTAAGTGGGTTATCTCGCCTTTTCATCCTGTCCCTCCTTCCTGCGAAAATCATTGACCCATCTCTAGAATAATAATAAAATATAGGGCCTTTTGTTATTATTACTATCCTTTCCTTCTGTCACTCCAATCCCTTATTAGTTTCGCTAAAATTCCTCTTCTTTAACAAAAGATTCCCCTTTACTATTATGTGGATCAATTTGATGACAATGACATTGTAACATTCAGTTGTTGGAATTGTATTCCTCTAGGCATTACATTTCCAATTCCAAGGAGTCAACAATAAGAAACAAAAATCCAGAAATGTTTCGAATTCAATTTTTGATCATTTACTTAAACGCAATTGGAATACTTTCCAACAGGAGTGATAGTGAAGAAAATCCTCAAAAATTAAAAAATATTTTAGAAAATAATCCTGTTTCATTAAATTCAAAAATTAAATTTCCTGAAAATGATTTAGAAGAATTAAATACATTTAAGGATACACTTAGCCGAATTATTCCTTTTGAAATAAAGGCAGGAGCAAATGGACAAAAAATACCCACAATCCGATTGGCACAAATTCTTAAGAAATATGTGTTTCCAGATTGGATCTGGAATGGTTCTGGTCTAACAAGAAAAATTGGGACATCAAACAGTAGTGGTGTAACTACAGGTGGAGTTCCTCCAATCGGTGTTCACAAGTTTCCAACTATAACTTTTGATAATAATTATAGTCGATGTAAGTTAATTTTAATTTTAATGTTCATGTTAAAATTCATCTTTTTCATCAGTTTTGAAATTATTTACTCTGGTGCAATTTAACAACACCGTATGCAATGGTCGTAATGGACTGTCTGGAATATGCTACCATTCTAAAGAATGTGCTTCACTTCGGGGAACACCAACGTCGCCATGCGCTAAAGGACTTGGAGTTTGCTGTATTTGTAAGATATTATCCTTGTAATTATGAAACTATGATTAATATATGGCCAAATATACTATGAATATTTTCAGTTTCGTATAGCTGTGGAGCCACAATTAGAGAGAATGGTACTTATTTTGAAGACGATGGACTAGCAGCGTATACACCCACTGGAGTAAGAACTTGTTCGATTGTAATTCAAAAAGTTAATCCCCTTGTGAAACAAATCCGTCTGGATTTTGAAATATTTTCCGTAAGAACAAGAATTGATTTGTGATTTCGGGTAAGACTTTTTTATTTAATGCATATTTTTTCAGTTGGAGCAGCCTAATGCAGGCAACTGCGATAAGGATAGATTCATTGTATCAGGACAGGATATTAATAACGTTATACCGATACTGTGCGGAGAAAACAATGGAACACACAGTAAATACTCTAAAAATATTTAGCCAGTTTACCAATTGGAAATTATTAATAAATTTCAGTATATGTTGAGACAACAGTTAGCTCAAGCATTCAGCTATCAGTAATGACACGGGGTTCTGGATTTAGAAAATGGAGGATACGAATAACACAATTCGATTCTACTAGCTCACTACCTCAACCATTTTGCCTACAGTTTGAAAGTACTGTAACGGGATCGATATCGAGCTTCAATTATAATGCGATTACAACACCACAATATTTAGTAAATGCAATTCCAACTTATAAAACTTTATCTATTAAAATGTTCATTTTTTTAGAATAACTTAAATTACGCGATTTGTCTTAAAAAGATACAAGGATTTTGTAGTATCACATTTACAAATGCAGGGGCCAATGGAACCTACAAATCTTTTCAAATTGTCAATGCGAATGGTAATCCCAACATCTTTGAAAAGAGATTAAAAATATTATAATGGTTAAATTTTTTACAGAATTAGGGACATTGGTAATACCTAGTGGACAAGCAGGAATAGGTATAATCAATCATATTCTTCATTTTAAATACGAAAATTTAATTTGTGGTATATTAGGTATTCGAGACTGCCCTTATGATTATATTTTAATAAATGGAATCCGACTTTGTGGTGACCGATTTAACGATGGTGTTAAAAATGAATTCCTAATGATTGACTCACCAGTGACAGGTAAGTTACAACAAAAAACGTAGTGAATGAATTGTATTTAAATTTTAAAGAGGTCAAATTATAATTTTTAAATCCGTTAACCACTTGATGAGGCATTGGGAAATAGTTTTAGAAAATACACTCACTTTTTATTAAGTGTCATAAATCAGAAACTTAATACACATATTTTGTTATTTTAGACAGTAGTAATGGTCCTTTTATCGTAAGCGTTAAAACGAATGCACTGGATGTCAGCAGAGGATTTTTTCTTTACTACCGGCAAAATCCGTGTATTCCATCGTAAAAAGTACAAACATTGCGATCACTATAATGGTACCAAATAAATGTAACTGTTTACAGTTAAAGAATTTTTGTGAAATTTGTTATCATGAATTTATGTAGTACAAGCTTATATAAGGATTTATTAAATTATTGAATGCTTATATTATTGTTAAACTTAATATCTATTAAATACGCTAAGTGTTGGTTAATGTTAAAATTTATTGTTACCTTATAAAATGCAACTTTGAGCAGTCAGTTGAAGTAGGAAATTAAGTTAAGTTAAGTTTTTACATGCGACTTGTTAATATTTTGTATACTTAAATAAAGCAGAAGTTAAGGAAAGTTATATTACTTATTGTAATATATTGAAAATTTTAGACTTTGAACTTTTCATACTATCCGCTTTCAAAAATATTCGAATATACAAAATATATATCTCACTCAAATACTTCTTCATACAAAAGTAAAAAAATCACCTTATAAGAATAGCAAATTGATTGAAGTCAACTAAAATCAATTAAAGTTATAATTTCCCAAGGAAATATGTTGAAAGTGACACTAGTTACATGACGCCCTAAATTTTAATTTGAGGTTAACGAGTTGTATTTGAAAAGTTAAAAATATGAATCTTCTTCGGCTGATGTTGAGTAAAAAGCAGAAATTAGAATTTATAATCAATCAATTATGTTATGTCCATGACATTAACACAGAAAATTTTGTTCCCAATTCTCTATGTAAGAATTGTAAAAACCATTGTCATTAGAATTTCGTTTCCTTAAGAAACTACAACACAAGTTAAGAAATGGAGAATAAACATATATCTTTTAATAAAATATGTGTATATGCTCTTACATTTATTACATTGTTTGAACAGAGCTTAGGGATATATGTAAGGAATATTAATCAAACACAAAGTTTAAATTCACATTTAGTTGGACCATTTAATTCATCATACAGACAAGCAAGAAAATCAGGTATAGCATAGCTTATTCGAAATTTCTGATAAAAAGGAAGTTATAATTTTACGAAAAAAGGATTCGATTACTTTTAATATTTTCAGTTGTATCTGGTGGTATATTTACTTTAATATCATTTGAAAACGTACCTTGTAATGCAACCAATGGAGATATTGGGATTTGTTATTCAACACGCGAATGCACTAATTTGAAGGGTACTGCGAGTGGTAACTGTGCTGGAAACTATGGCGTCTGTTGTGTTGGTAAATATATAAAATATAAGCAAGTATTCATTATTTACAACAATGTGAAAATATAGTTACAGCTACATGCGGAGCAACTGTAGCTCTTAACAATACATATTTTGTAAATCCTGCTTATCCAGCTTCAAATGCAGGACCTCTAAGTTGTTCTATTACAATTCCAAAGTTAACAGGGGTAAAAGAAATCATTTTCATAGTTAGTTGTAACAGAATCTCAGTTAAGATATATGTTAAATTCTAGGCATCACAATTATATTTAGAGTTTTCCATGTTCTCTCTTCTGGGTCCTACACTCGGAGCCTGTACAAACGATTCTTTTACAGTAACAGTTACTGGTTCTACTGCAAAATATCCAGTACTTTGTGGAGTTGTTGATAGTGGAGCTATGGGTAGGATATTCAAAGCTTGTGTTGACTTTAAATTTCCTCTGACAAATGGTGTATTTTTATAGAATATATTGGTCTCGCAACTGCTACTGGGCCTGTGACAATAACAGTGATTTTATCGTCAACGTCGGATCTTCGAAATTGGAAAATACGATTAGTACAATTTAAACCTGGTGACTTTTGCGCAGCTCCTACAGGATGTAACGAAGTAAGAAAGACTTTAGCTCCACTAAACACAAATGTAGATGAAGCCAATGTTATATTCACATACTAAATTGATCATTTTAGTATTACCGTTCAACTCAGGGAAGTCTTGATTCATTCAATTTCAATGGAGGACAGGGTTCACTCCTCAACAACTACTGTATAAACATTTGCTTTCAGAATCAACTTGGATTCTGTAATATACTTTTAGCTGAAACAAATTTTATGATACCAGGTCTAACTCTACTTTTAAAAAAAAATTTTTGTTTTGTTTTACAATTGGTGAATATTTACTGTGTTAAACAGGGATTGCTCCAAGTGATTGTACAAACGATTTCTTTTTGATTAATGGTAAAAAATATTGCGGAGATACTTTCAATAATGGGATGGTACAAGGTAAATTTTCATTGATTCATTTTTACAAAAGCGATTGTAAATGTCTATAAAATTTTAAGCAAACCAAACTGCAACCGGTGTTCCGATTTCAATTCAATTTTGTTCTGGACCAAGTCACCCTGACATGGATTTAGGGTATAATCTAACTTATAATTTTTTACCATGTGCTACAGGTTGATAAATTATTGGTTTTTTTTATTTTTTTTTATTCATTATTTAAGTAAAAATTATCCATTAAATAATTTAGATGTATTCCGCCCTTTTAATTACATTTAAATGACAGTACGATCCATTTTATATTTCCAACCACAAATACACGAATTATGAAAATTGAGCTCATTAAATTATTCAAAAACAAAAGACAAACGAATAACAAAACAGTCTGCTTGTTCTTCAAATAAGCCCATGAATTCCTTTGGGTTTAAAAAATTTAACATTATTCAAGTTGGTTTGATATCTTCTTCAGTGTTTTTTTCTTCATCTTCTTTTTGTTTCATCACTTCAAGTTCATTAAAAAGCTGGTCCTTCCAATCGCTGGGATTTTGTTTGTATTCAACAGCAGAAGTTATGGCGTCATGAAATAACTATTAGAGTTAAATATTTGTATTTTAGATCTTAAAAAATATACTCAAGATTTGCTTACTTTCACCACATTGGTTCCATCCGAAGCGGATACGTAGTAAAGGGGAACATTATTCTTCTCAGAAAATGCAAAAGTCTTCTTGGTCACTTCGAAATTTGCTACAATATAATCATAAGATCAACAAATTGTTTTTCTTCAAAAATGATTTTTTTTACCATCTATTTTGTTTACTGCAAGTAAGCACGGTATTTCCTTTCGGAATTCCCTGAGCTCCTTATACCAAATCGGTAGATTTTTGTAGGTAACTTTTCTAGTCGCATCAAAAACCATAATACAAGCATGCGCTTGATGGTAATAAGATGGATGAAGAGATGCAAATCTTTCCTGTCCTGCTGTATCCCAAAAGTCTAAAGAATCAGTTACTTAAGTTATACTTGATTGTTATTGAGAAAATGAATACAAAACTGTTCATACCAACATTTACAGGTCTAGATTTATAAGTAGTTTTGTGTGTGAAAATATTGAGGGCGAACGTAGAAAGTTGTTGCGGTTTATAGGTATCTTGTAGAAATCGATCTAGGAGCTTAAAATATGAAATTTAGTTGAATAACCTTGAAAATATTTAATGAAAAATTAACCTTACTTTACTTTTTCCTACTGCGCTGTCTCCAAGGCATATGATTTTGATATTAATGTCACCTTTGCTCCGTTCTTGGTCGTCATCGTCGTAATTAATATGAGTAAATTCATTTTGTTCAGTTTCTTTTTCTTTTATATCACTTGGTCCAATATAATCTGATGCGGTTGTTTCGAGCTCCATTCCGTAGGACAGCCGTAGCTGAACTGAAGTGTGGGACCGTGGAATTTTACTGCACGAATTTTCTCTTTGAGATTAATCGATCACCTTCCCCGTTTTCCATTTCCATGCTGGGGAAAAGGGTTTGGACATCACACAACTAAAAAATAAATTGTAGAATTTAAATTTAAAAGTCATTCTAATAAAACTCTAGCATTGTACTGTAGCCTTTTACGTGTCTTGAGCACATGAACTTAACAACTTAGAAATGCTTCTGGGTTCAGCATGGAAAATAAACTTGAATCTACAAGTCAAAAACTTAACATTGCTAACTGACAGCTCAAAGCTGGCTGCGGTTTTACCAAGATCAGAACATTAATGTGACAAAGCTTAATCTTAACTTAATATTTTTTTTCAAATTGGTTTAAAATAACTTTGAAAATGTGAACCCTTGTCCTCTGAGAATTTTATGTTTGGAAATTACATTTGGTTCTTAAGTTTATAAAGTTGTAGAACACGACGGGAAGGGAATTGAGAGTAAAGGTTTTTGGTTGAAATAATCATAAATCCACTCACCTGAACTTAAAAAACTTCATTTGATCGATCCTTTCTTTTCTTCTTTATAAAATGAAAAAAGGCAATCAATTCTATTAACGAAAGGTTTGTTGTTATACAAAAGTTTCCATGGAAACTTTTCATTATCACTTTTAATCCCTTCAATTTTTTACACAGTTTAATTATTCAACGAATAAAACTGCTAATTTACCTAATGGTTTTATGAGCTACATATTTCATTTCCTCTGATTTTGAAGATTTCTATGGAATTGTGATTTATGAACGCAAACACATTCGAAAAAAATTTGTGGATCATAGACACAAACAAAGTAATGATTAAACAAAATTTGAAGGCATCATATATACTTACCCTCGATAAAAATTTTATTTGCTTTCAATCATAATTTTGATATTTGGCTTAATAATTTTGTTGTTCAATTACTGTTTAATTGAAATTCATATATAGGCTTTATAAGCATGTCATGTAATACATAATAAATGTATAATACACTTAAAGTGAATGACACGAAACGAATCGTAATTCTTTTAATGAATGTCATTTTGCAAGCTAAAGAAAGAAGCTGAATTTATGACAAACGGAAGTTGTCAAGAATTTGCAAGGACAAGAATCATCGTAAAGGGTGACAGGAAGAATGAAAAGATATAGGTGTAATGAACTTTTTATTCATATTATACGAGCTTCCAGTTGCATCTGATTTATTGCCAAAATATTTTTGTTATACTTTCACAGTCTAAATTTTAAATGTAACCTTGAATGAACTTTGCAAAATGAAGAGAAAAGATATTACGTGTATTAAAGTGAAGTATTTTACACAACGGTTGTATTGTTGTAAATGTCAATATTCTCCAATGAAGTTGAGGGACCTAGTGGTTGCTTTTTAAGTTACCATGGATACATCAAAACAAAACAATGAACATGAGACGGAAAATTCCAGAAGAGAACGTCCAACGATATGGATTTTAGTATGGTTTAAGATACCTTCAATTGCACTACAAAAAAATAAATTTGGGTACTTGTTTTTTTTTAATTTTCAGTTAATAAAAAAAAATTAAGGGTAATAAACAGGGCGTAAAAAATGGTTGAGTGAATTTAAAGCCCATACAACCGGTTACTCAATTTTCAACCAATCAAAATCCAAAAATTATTAAACCTAAGAAAAAAAATGGATTGGGCCTACAATACAACTGCTGGGTAAATATTTTCATTTTTAGTAATTGATTAAAACCATTGTGATTTTAAATAGAATTTCTACCATTGTCAATTCAGGAAAGTAGTGGTGATGTAAGCAATTTTTCTGTCAAAAGATATGCATTGTTCTGGTTGAATTCAAAGAATTGATTAGAGATGTTTTTAGAAATCTTTATAAAAATGGTCCTAATTCGATTTATCCGCAAACAATTTGAAAATCTATAAGGTTATACTCAATTTCTATTTCAATGTGTCCGTCCGTTATAATACCATGTTGATAAAAATAGTTCCTAAGTATTCAGGAAGTTGTATATAAAAAGTAACAATAATTTTACCATTCCAAATCTTATTTTGATTATAGATTATTGTAATTCTAAAATTAGGTCACTTCGTTTTATAACTTTTGTTATAATTCGATTATTTGTATGCAGACTTGATATATATTATTTCAGTAAAAACTATATTTAAGTCGACTTCCGGTGTCGTAAGCTTAAGATTTTTAACTTATAGTAGAGATCCAGTACTTAAAATTGCTTAGCCTGATTTACTCAAACTTAAATCCATTTAGATATAAGTCAATTTATTTGTTATTTGTCATCCCGTAGATGATGTATATCCTCTATTTTTGTGTGCGAGGTTTCATTCGTTAAATAATCCAATTTTGTTCATTCATTTTTAAAGTAAAGTTTTAAGTGATTTATAAAAGGGAAAAGACAACGAAAGAGACAAAGCGTGTCTTCTCAACGCAACGCTCTAAATCTTTAAATAGGAAACAATGAAAGTAGAGTTCATCATTCCCATAACTAAACCGTATTACTTTTTTTTGTACCTGAAGATGTGAATTCATTTTGAGTCATTTGAAGTGAAACTAAAGATGATAATAGGTATTTTTTTGCGTTGTTGTGAGAATCCATCTTTTGGTAAGGTAGGGAAGATATATAGGGTTCTACAACAATAGAAGTAATAATAACAAACACAAAACTGGGTCTATGTTAGAATTTACGCTCTTCTGACTCTTACCATTAATATTACACCAGGAGAAGGATGACCCTGATCCACGGCAGTTGAATCAGTCAGTGATTGTGTGGTGTACGAGACTGTCTTCCTTTTTAATAAAATCTTGAATTTGTACATTTAATATTTAATAGTCTTTGATTTATACACCGTATACTCTGGGTCTCCTATTCGTATAGAGCATACATAGTAAATATTACACATTTAAGAAAAGAATAATTGATATATTTGTTTCACAAAAAACTCTGCTTCTGAAAATATAACTTAATATATTACCATTTTAAGAATTTGGAGAGGTGTAATATTTCTCTGTTTCTTTTACAAGAAACACTTCTTAAAACTAAAATGTTTCCTGTTGTTTCTTTCTGCGCTCTTATTATTACGTAGTTTGTTGTTAGACACAAACAAAAGCTATACACATATAAATATAATACAAAGCAAGCAGGTATATTTCTATAAAGTATTGACTACTATAACTTTTTCATAATTTTGATCCTTCCTTCTATTGCTGTAATAAGTATTTTATCGTAGGATGATTTCAATTACCAAAGTTAAGCTCTTGGGACGCTGAAATCCTATTATTGCGATATATGATCAGAATTTGAGACCCAGTAGTTATATTAGTATTGTGTATTATTGTGTTTAACTCTGGCGTTGTTTGTATCTTGTGAAATTGTAAAGAAAGGACTTAAATAAAATAAGGAGTATTTGAAGTCATGTGGAAATGAAAATATCCTTTTGTATTCGAAATACTTGTTCAGTTGAGTGAAAGTGGAGAAAGGAGTCCTCGTGAGCTAAAATTCAATTGAATTCTTTTTAACATTTTTTCTTGTAATGAAAAGGATGAGTGGTGGAGGTGGAGAGGAAATGGTGGCTACTGTACCAGTTCCAATTGCAAGGAAACTTAAATTAGACCAACAGGTAATACATTATGTTTATTATATTCATGCAATATAAAAATATCCCTTTAACTCGTAAATTTTTTAGTTCAATGCACACTTTCATTCATTCGTAACAGCAGAACAACTTTCACCTTAACACTTTCACAAGATCCGTTGTGCTTTATTCACAGAGAGGACAAACACACAAAAAATCAATATAACTGAAAAACATTTTATGTTGACATTCGAATTTAAAATTTTCGATCAATACATGAAACTTATTGGCATAATATTTAATTTCATTAAATATGTTCAAATTTTACACCATTGAAATTCGATAAATCAATGAGGAAATGTCAATAACTTCTGTGAATCACATGGCACATTTTATGATGGCTAATGTTATTTATTTTTCTTTCCGTTTCAATTACTATCAAACTATCAATTATCGAACACTTTTAACCTTGAGCCACGCAAGAGTTAAAACTCATATTTATGTCTTGTGTCCGTCTGATTGGATATCAATCACAATGAACAAAAAAACATATCAAAGCGATGATGTTTTGTAAATTTTAGAAGCAGCTAATTGAGAGTAGACAAAAACAGAAACGAATTCAATCGGGGATGCTTCATGCTTCAGATGCCCGTGAAAATGGAGCACGGACTAGCAATAACAATTCTGCAGTTGTGAACTCTGCAGCCAAAAGACGTCCACCAAGCTCCAAATATTCGCCACCAAATACATCTAACAACGATTCAACATCTACAGGTATACACTCCAGTTCAAATTATTTAGTTTAGAATAAGCATGACTCGACGTAAAGTGGTTTGTTTGTATTGAAAAAAATGTAATTAAGAAGCATTAATTTTAATGATTGTTGTATATAACTTAACCGATAAATAGTATTTCGGACAAATTATATTTTCTTAAATGGAAAAACAAATCTAAATTAGTAGAAGCTTATAATTATAAACATTTACTTAAAAATTGTACAATGACGATTCAAATTTATTTTTAATCTTGCTTCTTTCGCAATGTAAGAACAACAACACTTTTACCCATTTTTCATTGTATTATAGCTAAGCTTTTTGCAATCTCAATTTGGTTGTGCAACTTTCACTTATACAATAACTATTTATTTAGATTCTACCAGCGTCAATTGTAAACATATGATTTTAATTGTGGAACAATGGTAGTTCCATGTTCACTGGGTCAGAATGATTCTATTATGGTTTGTTTTCATAATGTCAAAACCGTGTTTTTCAGCTCAGCAGCTTTGAAGAATGGGTGAGCGAAAGTAATGAGATTTTGGGGATAAGAATAGTGAAGATGCGTGACTTTCACTTTTAAAATGATAATATGATCTGAGTTTCGTTTCTTTTTAGTGACTAGTAAATCAGGAGGGGTTGAAAATAAACGAAAGGAAAAAGAAAGTGAAGGATCAAAATCACGTATTACTGGACTATCTGAACAAACATATTTTCAAGATTTAGAAGATGACTTGGAAGTACTTGAAATTGGAGACAAAGTTGAAGGAATTAAAGCAAGAAAGTCCTCAACATCCCCACTCAATTTTCAAGATAAACACAATGGTAATTATTCTAAAATAAATAAAAGTGCAATAATGCATCAATTTTTAATCTTGTGATTCAAACTTTTTTTTGGTGAATTCGGTAAAAATCAAAGAAAAGAAGAAAGTTAGTTGAAGTAAATTCCCAAGACACATTTCTTAGATACTATCTCATTCCCACACGCTGCTGTACCATCAACCACTACTTACAAGCAATCCGTCCTCTATGTTGCTCAAACCTCCACAACATGCGCTCCACTTTCACTTCCTATCTAAAAACTTTTACTTCTTTCTAAAATCTTCTTCATTTCAAAAATAAATACGCAAGGGATCAGTCCTAGTGATCTCTTTCACTGGTGTTTCATTTTATAATTAAATTCTCAAAAGCGATTACTTACCATAAAATTATACACATTCTGTTAAAGTGAGTAAAAACTTAATTAATCATTTACAGAAGGAAATATACCACCTGCGTCCCTGGATTGAGTTGCAATCCTTTTCGTACTCCATATATTATTATTGTGGTCTGTCTAGCTCACGCTGCAGTGTTTATTTATTTAACGCACAATTGATTGAAGTCAATACAAATTTGGATAAGGGCTACTACTCGTACTTGTTTACGTGACATTTTCAAGTGATTCAGCAAAAGTTACACACTATTCCTTTTATCCAATTTTGAACTAATTTTCTTTATTTACTGCGAAAGTCATTGACTTTTGAATTTAAGCTAAATTAGAATTATTTATTATTAATTAGGATTTAGTTTTGTCGTGATTTGAATTTCATTACAGTTTTGAATGGTTTTTAACCAAAAAATTTTTTAGAGGTATTCTTGCAGAATTCTATGCAAAGTTTAAAGATTTTGATTGAATAATTTATAGGCTTTGAGTAATTGGAAGTCGGCACAATAATTTTCAGAAAATATTTCACGAAAAGGGTCAATATTTTTTTTGAAAAAATAATTGCATGAAACACAATATATATATTGTGTTATATTATTTAGTTTACTGTTTGTTTGTAGGAAAAGAAAAAAAGATGGCATTTTTTATTTTAGAAAAGAAATTAAGTATTAATGAGTGTGAACTTTCTCCGATACAGTTAAATGTTAAAAGTAAAAACTTTTCTTTTTATCATCTTAAGTTTTTCTCTTCGTCTATTTTTCCTTTTAAAATTGAAGACTTTTCTTTCTAATCTTAAGAAGATGGATTTGTTGTTAATAATTTTTTTTTTAACTCAAACTTAATATTGATTTTACTCCTTCTTCTTCTATTGTGTTTAGTTTCTGATTCTTCATCCCTTAGAGATCTAACAATAACAACAGCATAGGACATGGAAAAAAGATTTTGTATAAATTTATTTCAATATTTTGTTCCATAAAACTGAAACTTAAGCCTGTCTGATCTCTTTTTAGTTGAATTTACACAACGGAATAGAAATGTTGACATAATCCCCTCATACGTAAAATTAGACTCAGAACTTTAGTTCTTCATCCCACTAATTAAAATAAAATCTTGTAAAGATTACACTCAGAAACTTCAGCTACTCTTTTCAATTTTGAGTAAACTGTATAACATGAAACCACAAAGCTAAAACTAAGTTTGCGAAATATGATAAGGATTCTTCAAACTTATTATTTTCAACTGAAAAATTTCTCTTCAAAATTTAACGATAAATATTGTTAAAGTTGTATACTTTTTTTGTATAACTAACATTTTAATTTATAGTTTCAATTAATAAAATCGAAATCTACTTCTGGTTTTCTTGTTTTTAAAAATATTACTTGCACATCTTATGAAAGTCTTTTGTATTTTTATTCTTAACAAAAGTTGAATTTGTGATGAAGCTGAATTGTATTTAAAACCGCAGGTGTTTATTTTTTACATATATTCTGGTGGATCTGGAGTGAATGTGAAAGATAAGAATGAAATTGAGTGTGAAATTATTCAGAAAAGTGAAGCTGAGCCTTCATAGGTCTTTTTTTGAGTATCCAGAAAAAGTAAGTAGGAAGGAAAGTAAAAGAAATCTTACCCAAGGCACCACTTTCTCCAAACTTTTACAAGTAAAGAGTGAATTAAATGGAAACTAAAAACTTTTTACAAAAATTCTAAATTATTTTTTCTTTTGTAGTTGAATTTGGTCATGAGTTAAAATCTCCAATCGACTCAACAAAAGGAATCTCAAACTCAGAATCATTTGACGGATCTGCTCCAATTGTACCAGTTTTCTTTGATAAAGCCAAAAATTCAGGAGAATCATCAAGTCCATCAAAAATAACTGAAAAGATTCAAACTGTAAGATTTACTTTACCTCATTTTGATAAAAATCTTTGACGAAAATTGCAAAGGTTTAAGCATGCTATACCTAAAATTCTTTACAATATAACTGTATAACATAAAGCTCTACTTCTCTATTATAATAAGCAAGTTTGAAATTTTATCATTTACTATTATTTAAATTCATTTTATTTATTACCATTACCTTAAATGCTAATAAGGTAAATAAGAATTCATCTCACATAGACAATAGAAATCCATTTGTGGTTTTATATGCATGGATTTTTTTTACGATTTCCTGTGTTTTTATAATTTTAGGGAGAGGACGATAACGGAAGTGTGAAATTCAGTGTGAATTTGGCAGAAGTGATGGATAATATTGAGCAGTTTGTAATGCAGCCTGCTGGACAAGGATTTCTAATCAAATGTCGAATAACAAGGGATAGAAAAGGAATGGATCGTGGCTTATACCCAACTTATTACATGCATCTTGAAAGAGACGATGGAAGAAAGGTAAACTAAAATCTGTTTCAAGCTTCCGTAGCTAAATTGTTTAATTTCCTTTGGTAATTTACTTAAAACTAAAATTTAGTTTGTGTGGTAAGAAGATGGAATAGGGTAGTAATCTAATATTGAAAATAGGATAGCAAACATGTGAAAGGATTCGATTCGATCCAGTAAAGGTAGCTAACCTAGCTACCGTTGTTAAAATTGAAGAGGAGGAGGGTACGTTTGAGATTTTATGTTGGTAGAAAGGATTTCCAATTTAGATTTTTTCTTGTGATTTTTTGTGCGAAGAAAAGTCTCCAAGATTTTGAAGTCAAGTGGAGATCTTCCCGTTCATTCTTTGACTTTGAATAGGAAATGAGAACTGGATTTCTGCCAGAGGCTTTTCCTTCTTTTCTCCAAGTCCCAAACTGTTACTTACTACCGTTTTGTCATTCAATTATACCCACAAAAGATCTAAATTCTTGAATCCTAGCAAAAATCATTGATTATTTGACGCTAAATTTATTATTATGAATACATAAAGTGCTTTTTAATTTTACGTTGAGCAAATTCTTATTCTTTTTGGAAAACTTTCAATTCCAAAAAATGAAAAAAAACACCGTCAAGCATACCTTTTTGGCTATATTAAAAAAGTTTTACAGTAAAAAATCAATACTAAACTACTTCAGGATAATTGCCAAAATTTAAAAATTCAACTAAAAAAATATATTAAATTCGTATAAATTAGGAAAAATGCTCAAGCGTTTAGTTGACTCGATTTGACATTTTCCAATATTGAATTAGTACGATAGGATTTTTAATTTAATAGAAACAGAGACAGGCAAGCATAGAATTGTTAATACAGTTTTTTTGAATTGGTTCCGGTTTTAAAGAAATGAAAGTAAAGTTGTAAATGGATGAAAGTAGAGATGATTTCTTTTTAAAAAGTGTTAGTAAATAAAAGAAAGTCAAACAAAATGAATGAAAAGGAAGTTGGCTTTTTAAGTTTTTGTTTGTTCAGTATCAACAAGAACAACTTGTTCTTTCTCCTTCCTTTCCTTTCCCTTAGGTTTCTCCTGGGATTTCTGTCAATAACTGTAATGAACGCAGGAAAGAGACGAAGTAAATGAACTTGTACAAATTTCTAAAGTTTTCAACTAACAAGCAAAATAAGAATTACAAACATCTTATACATTATTCCATACAACCTAACAATCTTCTCCTTATGTATTTTTCTAAGGAAAAAGTTAATGACTTCGTAACACCCTGGTTATCCATTTACCTTATATTCATCATATCTTCCTTGTTTTCAAAAGAATCACTTAACACTCATGTTTATAGTAATTATAAATAGATCCTATACATTATATCGACGTTGTTAGCAACATTCCACTTCAAACCTAAATAATTTTCAATGTTTTTAAGTTTGAAGAACTTCGTAGTAGTTGCTACTGAAATATTGATTGATACAATAATAAAAGTTTTTATTTTAAATTATAGGTATTTCTATTGGCTGGTAGAAAACGAAAAAAGAGCACAACTAGTAATTACCTGATATCGACTGATGCTACGGATTTAAGTCGAGGTGGGGAATCATTTATAGGAAAGGTACGCTCTAATCTTCTAGGGACTCAGTTTACTATATTTGATCATGGTGAACCAGCGAAAAGATCCACTGGGGATAAGAATAGCATTAGAGAAGAACTAGCTGCCGTCATTTATGTAAATTATTCTAATTACTCTTCTAAAAGTATATAAATCCTCATTCTATTTCATTTACAAAATTAGGAAACTAACGTATTGGGGTTTAAAGGACCTAGGAAAATGACTGTGATTGTACCAGGGATGCTAAGTGAAACAAAACGAAAAGAAGTCCGTCCAGAATCTGAGCAAGACTGTCTATTAGGTAATACATTACAATTAAATCTCTAAAGAATTTTTAAATTGTATATTTGAAACATTTAAACTATTAACATTTTAAACATTTTTATTAACCATTATTTTAAACATTTTTAAGAGCGTTGGAGGAATAAGCGAATGGAAGGATTGGTTGAGCTCAAGAATAAGACACCAGTTTGGAACGATGAAAGTCAGTCCTATGTGCTTAATTTCCATGGACGAGTCACTCAGGCCTCTGTTAAAAATTTTCAAGTTATCCACGAGTCAGATGGTAAAAATTGTTTATAAAAATATAAATAATTTTTAAAATTTGTTTAAAATTTTTTGATAGAAGAATATGTTGTGTTGCAATTTGGAAGAGTTGCTGAAGATGTATTTACACTTGATTTCCGTTATCCTATGTGTGCACTCCAAGCATTTGCAATTGCCCTCACGAGTTTTGACAATAAACTCGCTTGTGAATAAATAAAAGAAAATTACGTGTTCAAATTTTGTCCAGATTCATAGAAATCAGTCTTACCCGAAGTATAATCAAGTATCCATGACTAAATTGTTTCAGTGGCCTGGAAAATTACCGTCTACTCACCTTCATAAACCAACAAAACAGATCTCAAGATAAATTATTTAAAAAAAAATAATAATACAGGTCCTTATTTTTTAAATTCAAAATAATTTTTGTATTTATTAGTATAAAATCCAGAACTTACTTTTTAGCAAAGCACACACACAGATATTAATGTTACCAAGTCGCAAATGTTTTGACTTACTTGTACAGTATTCTTATTAATATTCTCCTCACCAAATATAAATTTTTAGAGCTTAAGAGAAAATTTATGTACTATTTTATTTAAGTAAGTTAAAACAATTAGTTTTGAAATAATGAAAAAATAAAATGATTTGAATTGCAACAATCAGAAAGAAAGCACGGGGTCAGGAATTGTAAACAATACAAGTACACATGTACTTTATATTTCATTGTCTCTGAAAGTTTAAGCAAATCATTGTCAGCAAGTTATTATATAATGCTGCATTTCTGTTACTTGTAATCCGGGTCTGGTAAATGCTGTGAGCAAAGGCCCAAAATCAATGCAACAGCAATTTAATAATCCTTGTGTTGTAAAAATATTCAGAGTGTCATACACTTTCAAATCAACTGTGTACAAACAAAAAATATTGGATGTAAACTCTTTTATCATAATTTTGGTTAAACAATTAGTAAACAGAAGTTTAAAATTCAAGTGTTTAAAGTGTAGTAACGCCAGAAATTTAAACTGAACTGAGCACGTGCGAAAAGTGAAAGTGCGGACTTTTCATGTGTTTTTGTTATGGTTTTTCACTCTCACTCAACCACCACCCCTTTTTTTTGTTCAATCACCTCCACCTGTCGCTTTTAATTTCTTAAGTAAAGTAAATCTATCATCTGTTGTTCTTCCATAATTTTTAAGGTAATCGTTGTTAACATCAGTAGTGTCTTTCTCGTTTTTCCAATCCAGACTTGGAGGATTGATTGGGTGGGTATTCGTTAAACTTTTTGGATGGGAACAAATTACACACACACACACCGTGTAATGTTAGGTAAACAATCACTTGTAATTTAAAAGTTTTCAAGATTTCAGTTCATTTTTAGTTTATGTAACAAACGATAGTAAATTACATGACATGGATAACTTTTTATAAATCAACTTAAGCTTTTTGTAATGTTGTTGCTGTGGCGTGGCTTTTCTTAACTTAAATTGTATTTTATTAGTTTGTTGGCATACAATCTTAATCATAGGCTAAGTTCACAATGGCATTTGTCCATGCTTCATCATTCATTCACAAAAGAGAAGATCTCAATTAATTAATTTGCAGTTTGTATTATTAGTTTCTATCATCCGGAAATCTCTTCATTCATTCCACAAAGGATACCACCACTGTCTATACACAAGGCTCATGGCAAGATGAAATGATATTTACTTATCCGTATAGAGATTGGTAGTTTATTGATCCTGTCCTGCCTGTATCATTTCAATTCTGGGTCAGAAAAGCAGTTCACAAACTTATTCATGACTTAGTTAATCTTTATAGTGTGTTAAAGATTGACAGGAAACAATTGTGCTTATTACATTCAATTAATATTTGCATTTGTATATATCCTATCCTGTTTCTCACAAACCTTTCATTCTTTACAGGTTTCTCATAGTCAGACATCAAAACTCAACGAAGTTACAAATTAAATCGCTTCTGATGATGTAACAAAGTGAGCAACGTAAAACTTAATTCCTAGTCCTGCCTTAGCCTGGTGGTAAGATCAGTCGAATATTTAAATTTATTATTTCAGTTTTTAACGGAATTTTCATTCACTTAGATACAAAAACCAAATCGGTTTGCTCATTTCTTATCTAATGGACTGTGAAGTTTGCTAGTCCAAAGGAGGAAGTATTGCTTGGCGAGAATAAACAGATTTAGGCTGAAGTCTAGGCTGTTTTCATAAAAGATGTCAACTTCAAGTCGTCAAGTCTCAGAAGATGAGATAATGTTTTCCCTTGAAGATGATCCAAGTTCCTCTCGTCCATACTTCTCTCTTGATAATGATGATGAAACTTCGTTAACAACTAGTCTTTTAAGCAATGGGACTGATGGAAAAAAGACGGTGATCCAAAGTGATTCTTCTAAAACATCTCCAAATGAACCACCACCACCAAACGATGGGAATATTGAATCTAAATTTTGGTGGATTCGTCACAAGGAACAACAGGAAGAAGGTTCTTCTTCCCCACCTGATAGTTGGAGACTAAGTAAAACTTCAATTTCAACTGTGTATCATTCAGCTCAAGATCTCACGGATTATATGTCGGATGTAAGCACAAATTCAGGGAGTACATTGAGGTCACAAGGAAGTTATCATTCGGCTCCTCCAGATCCTCCTGATGGGAAAGATATTTTTAGCTCAACGTCAAACTCACCCGTTCAGGAAAGAAAGGTTTGAAAAAATTAGCAAATCTTATGCAATGATTTTCTTCATCATTTAACACCGGTGTCACACTCTTTTCTATTATACTTTTATCAAAAGTCGAATTTCCGGTGTGTCTATAATTAATGAATTTATGAATCATGCAACGAATTGTTGTTTTTGCCTTTGGTTTTACCTCATCCGGTGATCGGTTATTTTAATAAGCTTTTGGGTTTTGCTTTTATTTATTTACGAGATTAGAAGTTAGATAGTTAGTTTAAATTTCTCAATTTTTGGTGAGTATTCGACAATTCAATAATTCCAATTTTTCCGAACAGGTAGGTGGTGTATTTTATAAAAAACACATAATAGATCAGAGTTTCAGGAGGAAAAAATAATAAGCGACATCTTGTTAGTTAAGCATCTTTAGGCACAGTTTAACAGTGATGATATTATTATGCTCATCTTCCATTGTCATTATTCTTATCATAATTATTTCATTGATGCAGTTTCTTCTTTTTTTCTCGTGTTCTTCTTAAGTAAGATTACGCAATCATCAATAAAGGTCATATAGCCTACTTCTTGCCAAATGAAGTCGTGATTCGCCAAGCCAAGTCAGTGTTTCTTTTGCGGCATTTAACGTAGTTTCACACGTGAAGAATAAATATATTTTGGATCTTGATTTGAATAATTTTCAATTGTAATTTGTGTGTGTCGTGTTTGATTAAAAGTGTCGTGTGTGCTGTTTCTGTTTAGAATAGGCTGGAATGAATCTTTGGGATCCTTTCGAGGAGGATGATGATAAGTTAAGACATAATATTACATTAACTTGTTTATATTTATTCATTTATTATAGTAGTCCCTGACTCATTGCTTCAGAGTCATTATCATCAACCCAATCCCAAGAATATCCAAATCATAAATCCTTTTCCTTTACTTTGACTGTTCCTTTCAGTCATTCGTCATTACTCAAACTTAGACTTCATCTTCTCTTTTATATTTAGAAATAATGGCTAATCAGCGTTTTGCTACTTATATTATCATCTAGGAATGTGAAGTGAGGGTTCTTTATAATTCGATTTATTTTATTTCAATCCTTGGATTTGTATTTCAAAAATGTTGATATAAATTTCTTTGTCCGGACTTCGTATATCATACCTATCGGTACACGTACAATTAGTTTAGCATAGGTATTGTTAAATTATCTATCATTCTTAAGTAATTTTTTTATATATAAGCTGCAGTATCTATCTTTTCTTCGGGTGGATTACTTTCTTTAATGTTTGTAAACTTTGGACTTTGGAAGAAAGCAGGCCATAAGCCCCTACCCGGGGTCGGAACCCGGAGAGAAAGTTATTTGATGTAGTAAAAATTAAACCATGTAAATATTGCTTTCTCTTAAGTCCTTTGTGACCTAATTATCAGGAGACACGATAGATAACGTACAAAAAAATAAACAGCAGCGTCCAATTTTCTATTAGTTTTTATCACCATTCTTTCTTCTTTGCTCAGTTCTACTAGTAAAACCACCGGAAATACGACCATAGAATTCGTTGTGAAGGAAACGAAGATAGAATAATTAATTTGTTAATTTTTTTTCTTTCAGACTGGGAAATCCGTAGCATTTTCAATGCCGCTGAAAGACGTAGATTTTGTCCTAGTATGGGATTCTTCAAATGAAATTTCATCAAATGCTGAGTCACAAGGACGAAGGGAAATATTTGAACGAAATTTAGAAGAAGAAGGTCTTGAATTGGAATATGAAAAATTGGAATCATCTAATTTTAATTTCGTTAAAATACATGCCCCTCGAGAAGTACTTCGCCGATATTCTGAAATACTTAAATTGAAGATGAAAATGAAAGACGTAAGGCGTAGTTAGTATAAAATTAGTATTGAATGTTAACTTTTTGGAAATGTAGATTCTCTTCTTTTGTGTGAAATTTTAATGCACTGAATTCTTTTGTAGAATTATTATATTATTATTGTTGTTGTAGCTTGGTGACGAAGTAGTCCAGATGATATACTCCTCAAGTCCAGAATATGAGCTATCGCAGGTCAAAAAGTCTCCACCCTTCATTTATTTTTCAACATTTATTAATTACGCATGCTTTATTTCATGTCCTTTTTAATTTACAAGCTTTTAAGAAGTAGGGTCATGTCATGTTTTTTTTTCAATTTTGGTAAAGATAATTTTTGGTGGAGGTTATTTTTGGGTTTGGCATCTGAAATTGCATGAAGCATATTTATTTTAGTAATTTTTAAAATTTGATTTGCATGGGCAGTTTAAAATCTAACCATTTTCTACTTGTCAAGGATTTTCGTTTAATGATTGCTTATTAATTCCTATTGATGTCAGTATTTTTTTATTTAAACCCATACTTAGCCTGATTCATAAAGTTTAGAAGGCTATTGAATTACAATGAAATAAAGCCTATATTTTTAACTATAAGTGGCTTATACTTTAATAATTGAAGGTTAAGTATTGGGTCGAACTAATAAAATGTTGGGATAATGTTTTAAAATTATGTTTCCTATTTTTAGATCATGTCTTATGGTGAACGTTGTGACTCGATAGTTGATGGAGTAAGAAAATGTTGGAAATTTTCAACCAAATGGTTCAAACTGGATCCAAGACTTTTTCCAGCGAAGGACCAGCGACTAAGCGCCGTCTACTCTAGAGACAGAGAATACTTGTAAAGGCATTTACTCACCAATTAATGATTATTGGTTTATTTTATTCTTATTTGTTTTAGATTTGACGCAGATGATCCAGGTTTCTTTACAACAACAGTTCGTGGACAAATCGTAGATTTTATACTCAATCGAAAGCGGTACTCCATCAACAACTATGATGACTTTGCATTTGGAATTGAAAGGCTTAAGACGATGCAAGCTTATTGTGCTGCATATCCATTACATGACGTAATTAAAAATGATTGGTTTAAATACATGACATTTCTAACAAGTTATTTTATGAATAGGGCGATTTGAAGACTCCAGGAACTCCACGCTATTTACTTTATAAAGAATGGTCTTCACTTCGGAAGTGTTTAAAATATCAACCTTTAGACGCTATCAAGGACTATTTTGGAGTAAAGGTCGCATTGTACTTCGCGTGGTTGGGTTTCTATACTCATTATTTAATTCCTGCGTCTATACTCGGATTGGCTTGTTTTCTTTACGGTGTATTTACATTATACGACAATGAATTAAGGTATATTTTTTTTAGATTTCATTTGCAGAATTGCAGTGTTTGATTAATTTGTTATTATTTTATTATTTAGTGAGGAAATTTGTAAGGGTCAAGATATTGTAATGTGCCCACTCTGTGACAAATTTTGTGACTACTATAGACTTTCAGACACTTGCAGTTATTCCAGGTAAGGTATATTGATTATCTTTGCGTTATCCTCGAAGTACCTCACATGTATTTGTTACAGGCTAACTTACTTATTTGATAACAATGCCACTGTGTTCTTTGCGGTTGTGATGAGTTTTTGGAGTAAGGATTACATTTAATTAATTCAGTAATTGATATTACACTATACATATTGATTTTTGCAGCTGCGATTTATCTCGAAATGTGGAAAAGATACTCTGCACGTATTGGTCATCATTGGGATGTTGGTGATTTTGATATTCATGAAGAACATCCGAGACCAGAATATTTAGCCAGACTTAAAAAGATAACAAGGAGAAATCGAAATCGTATCACTCTGTGTGCTGAGCCAAGAGTTCCATTCTGGAAAATGAAACTTCCATACACGATGTTCAGTGTCTCAATGGTTCTATTCCTAGTAAGTATTAACTTAATGCGTCTAAGTCAAGAATCAAAATTCTTGTGTATTTTAGATTACAATGGCCGTTGCTGTTGTTATTGCTGTAGGTAAGGTTATAATCCAATATGACAGTAGTATTTTTTATAATATTGTCTAATAATTTTAATTTTTAATTTTAGTCGTTTATCGTGTAGCGACAGCTTATTTCTTTGTGAAATATGCTAAAGAACATCGTGAATACTATTCTTACGCTTTGCTAATTGTTAACACGAGCGCAGCTGTGATTAACTTAATTTTCATATTCTTCTTCAATTGGGTACGGAAAAAGGGAAATTCACGATTTTTTTTTTACAACAAAATGTTTGTTATTTTAGGTGTACTCCATTGTGGCTGAACAATTGACAGAATTAGAACTTCATAGGACACAAACACAGTTTGAAGATTCTCTTACACTGAAGATGTATTTACTTCAGTTTATCAATTATTACTCTAGCATATTTTACATTGCGTTTTTCAAGGTATTTTTGGTTAATATATTAATTAATTCACTTCTTCGTGTAAAACGTAATATCAATTAGGGAAAATTCGTCGGGTCACCACACAAATACACTAAATTTTTGGGCTTTAGGCAAGAAGAATGTAAGAATTGAAAGAAAATCAAATTGTAAAATGTGTTGTGATGTCAACCCCATTTTTTTTATTTTGTAGGTGCCCCTGGTGGATGTATGACGGAGCTTTGCATCCAGCTTATAATTATTTTGGTTGGAAAGCAAATTCTTAATATGTTTACTGAATTAGGAGTTCCGTAAGTATATTAAACCTAATTATTTCAGTTTGAAAAATTGTACAAATAATTTGTAATTCTTCAGGATGGTTATGAAATATTTTAACCAACTAAAAATACTTGGAAAAACAAAGGCAGCTGATAAAGAAGCATTATTTGGTACTCAATGGGCAAGTGATCTAAAATTGCTTGAATGGAGTCCAAATGCCCTTTTTAACGAATATTTAGAGATGGGTAAGCTAATTAACTGATTATTTGACTCCATTTCATTGAAGCTTATTTTAATTTATTAGTTCTACAATACGGATTCGTTACAATTTTTGTGGCTGCATTTCCAATCGCTCCTCTCTTCGCCTTACTTAATAATATTTTTGAGATGAGGTTAGATGCCAAAAAGTTGATCTCTTATTACAGACGTCCAATTGGGTCCAGGGTGAGTTAAGAATAATATTTTTCAATGATTGAAAATTGACTAAATTTGCTCATTAATTAAATCTAGAACTAGTTTTTATTAAAATATAAAGTAATATGCTGATTTCTTACTGTCCAATTTTTGTGAAATCATTTCCATTCTTCTTTGATAAATGAAAATCTTAGAAAAAAAATGGTCAAAAGTTTATTTAATAACTTTTTATTAGGTTCGCGATATTGGAGTATGGTATGGAATAATGGACTCAATAGGAAAGATCGCAGTAATTTCGAATGTAAGTCTTAAACTTACCAATCGTGGATAACTTTTGATATTCTCCAATTTTGCAGGCTTTTATTATTGCCTTTACTTCTAATTTTATCCCGAAAATGGTCTATAAATACGCTCTTTTGGAAGAAAATCCTAATCATTCCCTGGATGGATTTTTAGAACACAGTCTTGCGTATTTTGATACTTCCGAACCAGCATTTGCGGATACAAAACCAGACAGTACATCTTTTCCTGATGTTACAGTTTGCAGGTAGGATAAATCCATAAAAGAAGTATTTGCTCGTAACTTAAGGAGGAACGCTAACTTATTTAATATTAGGTATCAAGAATATCGAAGTAATTACACATTACCGCTTGATCAGCGATACAAACGCACTTCGCATTACTGGAAGGTAAAAAATCTGAACTGTTTTTAAGTTGAATTAATTAATTGCTTTACCTGTCTTTGTCAAAGGTTTGGATGGCACGAATGGCGTTTATCGTTGTGTTTGAGGTGAGATAATTTAAACCTTTCCAATTATAAAAATTTAAAAAATTGCGATTTAATATTTCTTTTGCTTTCCGAAGAATGTGGTAGCTGTTTCTGTTATGCTTTTGAAGTGGATTATTCCTGATATTCCGTCAAGTATTCGTGAAAAGATTCGACGAGAAACCTATTTAACAAATGAAATAGTTATCAAGCGAGAAATGTCCAAGGCACGTGGTGTTTCTGCTGTTGGTGATTCTACGGGTGTAAATCCAATGGTTGAAGAAACAGAACTTCAACCTAGAACTCCTCTTTTACCAAATAATTCTGCAGCATCTATCCGAAATCGGGGGAAGACTGTTGCTGCGAATTCGGCAGAAGTTATTGTTTAAACTAATCTAAATCCTCGTTGCTTCTTTAATCATATAACAATCATATCTTAAGAAATCTCAAGAGTGCTTTTTTTGGTGATTTGTAAGAAAAGGTGCTTGAAGTCACTTGACTAGACTAACTTTCTCTTCATTGGGATTAACAATTTTTAAGAATCTCTTCTCATCCGCTAGAAAAGGTGTTTATATCATCCAAAATGTGAGTATCGTATTTTTTCTACATCATTTTTGTAAGTGAACAATGGCAATTTGACGGTCACTTATAAGTATACAGAACAACCGCGGTGTTTCCATTCTGTTTATTTATAGAGTTAATTCTCACAAATTAATTTTTTTTACATACTAAGTTTTTTGATAATTATGTATAATCTCTTTATACTTTTGAGACTTCCAAATTGCCATTGGCAGTTTGTGCCGCGTTTACAGGATCCTGTAATTTTGAAGGGGAAAAGTTACTGATTTCAGTAACGTTTTCCGTTTCAGGTTTTTAACATAGTTTTGCATTGCAATCCATTCACAGGTTACTAGATTTGGTAACTTTAACACAGCGCTGGGAACAATACAACGCTAAGGCTCGAACAAAAATAGCGATTGTTTACGAAAAAATAACAAAGTCTTTACTTTAGTCCGAACTTCCCAGATTCTTCCTAGTTTCAGGGAAACCAAGCTTTGAAAAGTGTTCTAAAGAGACTATTCGGGCACTTGGCTATACATCTAAATATAGAAAAAGAAAGAAATTTAAGTTGCGTTAAGGAATTTGCGTTAAAGAATTTCAGCTTTCCAGATAAGTCTTCTCATTCTATCTCCTGCACCACCTGTAGGTGGTGCAACAATACTCAAATACTCCTGTTGCGTTATTTCTGGTGGCATAGAAGGAGGAGTGTCTGAGTTACGATTTAACATCCTGTTGAATGCTTCTAATTCAACAGGCCACTTCCGGATAGTAATGTATCGGCCATCAGCTCAGTGGGGGTCTATCCTTACCTCCCATTCATCTTCAGATATTGGGGTAGAAATGACTCAATCCCATCATCATATTTTCAACATTATTGTTTTCAACTGCTAATAAAGTTTGATAAATTTCATTATACTTATAAGTGTTAAACTCATGCTGAATACGACTGTTCTGAGCTTCTAAATCGAGTATGGTTTTATTTTTTATCGTTACTTCATCTTCTAAGTCTTTTATTCGTTTCTTCAAAATGACGATTTTTTCCTTTTGAAATAGATAAACCCTAATGAATTGCTGATCTTGTTGGATCAATTTCTGTTACGGCCGATTCACTCTCCCGTTCACTTAAGTCGTCATTTTTCTGAACTCAGCTCACTCTTCTCTTTTTTCTATTTTTTT